>BQNB010004451.1:73648-105383 GCA_026074375.1 Tanacetum coccineum | reverse complement strand
AATTGAACATGAGACAATGTCGTTGGTTAGAATTACTCGCAAATTATGATTGTGAGATTCGTTATCACCCTGGAAAGGCAAATGTTATGGCAGATGCCTTATGCAGAAAGAAATGAATCAAACCACTCCGTGTTAGATCATTAGTCATGACCATTCATCCAAAATTACCATCATAAATCCTCCAAACTCAAACTGAAGCACTCAAGGAAGAAAACATCAAGGCTGAAAACTTGGAGACCCCGGCAGATTCCTTATCCCATGTGAATTTTCTGGCATTAACACATGCAATGCCTTGGCCGATCTCGGTGCAAGCATCAATCTTATGCCGTATTCCGTGTGGAAGGATCTCTCTCTTTCCGAGCTTACCCCAACATGCATGACGCTAGAGCTAGCGGACCGTTCAATCACTACACCAATCGGTATCGCCAAAGACGTCCGTGTGTTGGTGGGAAAGTTCCAATTTCCAGCCGATTTTGTGGTTGTTGAATTTGAGCCAGACCCCCGAGTACCTCTAATTCTCGGGAGGTGTTTTCTGAAAACTAGTCGTGCATTAATCGATGTGTACGAGGGTGAAATTACCCTTCGTGTTGGCAAAGAGGCCATAACTTTCAACCTAGATCAAACTTCGAGGTACACGGCAAATTTCAATCATATGACGGCAAACCGGATTGACGTCATTGATATGGCTAGTGAAGAATACTCGCAAGAGGTCTTAGGTTTTTCTGATTCGGTAGCATACGGAAATCCTTCTCCGTGCTTTGATCCTATTGTTGCTAATTCATCTCCGACCTTAACTCCATTTGGAGAAAGTGACTTTCTACTGTTCGAGGAAGCAAATGCTTTTCTTGCTCTAGATGATGATACAACTTCACCGGAAGTTGATCCGACTTATTATGATCCCGACGGGGACATTCTCATCCTAGAAGCATTCTTGAACAATGAACCACCGACTCCTATTCCAAATCAAGGAGATTGTTCACCAGAAACCCAAGAAGAAATCAAACTTTGTGAAGCCAAAACTGTTAAATCTTCGATTGATGAACCGCCAGAGGTTGAACTCAAAGACTTACCTCCCCATCTTGAATACGCATTCTTGGAAGATGACAACAAGTTACCAGTCATCATTGCTAAAGAATTAAGTTTGGGGGAGAAAGCCGATCTGATCAAGGTTCTTAAGTCCCACAAGCGAGCCATCGCTTGGAAATTATCCGACATTCAGGGTATTAACCCGGAATTTTGTACCCACAAAATTCTAATGGAAGAGGACTATAAACCTGCAGTTCAGCATCAGAGAAGGGTTAATCCAAAAATCCACGATGTCATCAAGAATGAAGTTGAAAAACTTCTTGACGCAGGATTGATTTACCCAATCTCCGATAGTCCATGGGTCAGCCCGATACATTGTGTGCCCAAAAAGGGTGGATTTACCGTTGTTCAAAATGAAGAAAATGAGTTGATCCCAACTCGATTGGTTACCGGGTGGCGGGTATGCATTGACTACCGCAAGTTAAATGAAGCCACCCGTAAAGACCACTTTCCACTCCCGTTTATGGATCAAATGCTCGAGAGATTAGCGGGAAACGAGTACTATTGTTTCCTTGATGGATTCTCCGGGTATTTCCAAATTCCCATTGACCCTCGTGATCAAGAAAAGACCACATTTACTTGTCCCTACGGAACGTTTGCCTACCGTCGCATGCCTTTCGGCTTATGCAATGCACCGGGCACGTTCCAAAGGTGTATGTTGGCCATCTTTCACGACATGGTTGAAAAGACAATGGAAGTCTTCATGGATGACTTCTCGGTCTTTGGGAATTCCTTTGAAAATTGCCTCTCCCGTCTTGAGAAAATGTTGCAAAGATGTGAAGAC
Source organism: Tanacetum coccineum (assembly GCA_026074375.1). NCBI lineage: Eukaryota > Viridiplantae > Streptophyta > Magnoliopsida > Asterales > Asteraceae > Tanacetum > Tanacetum coccineum. Next base: position 103,513 of record BQNB010004451.1, on the reverse strand, counting down.
ACCAATTTGTGTCTTAACTGGGAGAAGAGCCATTTTATGGTCAAAGAGGGCATTGTCCTCGGCCATAAAATTTCTAAAAATGGGATTGAGGTTGACAAAGCCAAAATAGATGTCATTGCCAAATTACCTCATCCCACCACTGTCAAAGGAGTTAGGAGTTTTCTTGGTCATGCCGGTTTTTACCGGAGATTCATAAAGGATTTTTCCAAAATATCCCGACCAATGACTCATCTTCTCGAGAAGAATACTCCATTCATCTTCTCTAATGAATGCATCCAAGCTTTCCAAACGTTAAAGAATAAACTTACGGAAGCTCCGATCTTGATTGCCCCAAACTGGGATCTACCATTCGAACTTATGTGCGATGCAAGTGATTACGCCATAGGGGCAGTTTTGGGGCAACGTCATGAAAAACACTTTCGGCCTATCCATTATGCTAGCAAGACGATGACCGAGGCTGAATCTAATTACACCACGACGGAAAAGGAAATGTTAGCCGTGGTGTATGCATTCGAAAAATTCCGGTCTTATCTTATCATGAACAAAAGCATAGTGCATACGGACCATTCCGCTCTCAAGTATCTCTTTGCCAAAAAGGATGCTAAAGCGAGATTGCTCCGATGGGTTCTCCTCCTCCAAGAATTTGACTTTAAAGTTCTTGACACAAAAGGAGCCGAGAACCTCGCAGCCGATCATCTGTCCCGATTAGAAAACCCGTATGAAAACGTTCTCGACCCTAAAGAGATTAATGAAACATTTCCTCTCGAGACGTTAAGTATGGTGACTTTTCGTGGTGATTCTAGTACCCCGTGGTTTGCCGACTTTGCAAATTACCACGCGGGTAACTTCGTTGTGAAGGGCATGTCAACCCAACAGAAAAATAAGTTCTTCAAGGACGTGAAACATTATTTTTGGGATGACCCCTTCTTGTTTAAAATTTGTGCGGATCAAGTGATCAGGCGATGTGTGCACGGCAAGGAAGCTCTCGACATTCTCGAGGCTTGCCACAATGGACCCACCGGGGGACATCATGGTGCAAACCTAACCGCCAAAAAGATCTTTGATTCCGGCTTCTTTTGGCCCACCATTTACAAGGATGCCCACGAGTTTGTCAAAAACTGTGACTCGTGCCAACGACAAGGAAAAACTTCGCAACGGGATGAGATGCCTCAAAACTCCATCCAAGTTTGTGAAATCTTTGACGTTTGGGGCATTGACTTTATGGGCCCGTTCCCGTCTTCACGAGGGAACAAATATATTCTCGTGGCCGTTGACTACTTGTCAAAATGGGTTGAAGCGAAAGCGCTCCCCACCAATGATGCCAGAGTCGTTTGCAAATTCCTAAAATCTCTCTTCGCCAGATTTGGTGCCCCTCGAGCTATCATAAGTGATCGCGGAACTCATTTCTGCAATGACCAATTTGCAAAGGTCATGCAGAAATATGGAGTCACTCACCGTCTCTCCACCGCGTATCATCCACAAACAAGTGGGCAAGTCGAGGTGTCAAATCGTGGTTTGAAACGTATCCTTGAAAGGACCATAGGTGAAAACCGTGCTTCCTGGTCGGACAAACTAGATGATGCACTATGGGCCTTCCGCACAGCTTACAAAACGCCCATCGGGTGTACTCCTTACAAGCTTGTGTATGGAAAGGCATGCCATCTTCCGATCAAGCTTGAGCACAAAGCCTATTGGGCCTTGAAACAAGCAAACTTTGATCTTTCTACTGCGGGTGATCACCGGAAAATTCAACTCAATGAACTTAGCGAACTTCGTGATCATGCCTATGAGAACTCATTGATCTATAAGGAAAAAACAAAGAGAATCCATGACTCCAAGATCAAAAATCGCGTTTTCAACGTCGGTGATCGAGTCCTCCTCTTTAATTAAAGATTGAAAGGATTTTCTCGGGCAAACTAAAATCCCGTTGGAGTGGACCATTCAAAATTCAATCAAGTCTTTCCTTACGGCACTGTTGAGCTTCTAAAGCCAACGGGGCCGGAATTTCAATGTGATTGGTCATCGTGTTAAAGCACCTAATTTGGAGGGGACGTTACACACAATTGGTGTCCCGGATCTCAAAACATTCCTAATGTCCAATAAATTATGGTGCCGGTCAAGCATAGCGACCTTAACCAAGCGGCCTTTCGTGGAGGCAACCCATGCTTATCCGTAGTTGTAATTGTATGAATAAGTGTTGTTTGTTGTGTGAGATAGCTTGTCTTTTCTATCACCCGTGTTTCGTGTTGTTGTTGTTTATTGTCCAGGATTGCCCGGATTGTGAAGGCTCTCGTATTCTCGGTTTTGTCTATTCGATCACTCGAGCTTCAAATCCTCAGCTTCATTTTGGGAATCTCGATATCCTAATCTAATCGACTAACATTTTCAACATTTGGCATACTTCATTAAACGGCCTTAGGATAATGTAGTACCTTCAAAACAGCGGGACAGATGTTTAGTACTAGTTTGGGGGGGTATCTTCGATTTAATTGTTGCCTGCAGCAATTGTTACCACGTAATCCCGTATTTTCACCAAAATTTTTGCAAAAATACCAAAAAAAAATGAAAAAAAAAATTTCAAAAATAAAATAAGTGTTTTGTCACAGTTTTGATTTTTCTTTTGGGTAGAATGAGAATAATTTTTGACTCGATCGGCGTTTTGAGCCAATAGCTTGTTAATTCAGGACGAGCTTTCACGAAATTTATATTGCTTTGAATTTTAAAAGGTGAAGGAACAAGAATGATAGAGTTTAAATATAAGTTATGTGTTAGATAGAATTCGTCTCAAAAACTTATATGAATAACTTGTGGTTTTTTCTCCCATAAGCTTCTAATCCACCTAATCATACGTGCTTGTTCAACTAAGTCAATCGATGTTTTCAGAAAAAGCTTCAAATTTGTAACTTGATTCTTTAAAAGCAAGGTTTTGAAAGATAAAATAGCAAGAAGAATAAATGAAGTCATGAATGCTAAAATGACGATATTGTAATTATGCCAATGAAGATTACATTTGTGCTTATGGTGCTAGTAAAGATGTGTTGTGATATCCCACTCCGCTAACCACGAGGTGGGGGTTCAAACTAAGACGTCTTTACTTCTAGGGATATGGTGTGTTGTGATATCTCACTTGGAAGAAAGGTCTAGGTGAGGGTTCAAACTAAGACACCGATTCTTAGCCATATTAGGAAGAAGGTGTTGATGTGATTTCCCACTACGCTAGCAACGGGGTGGGTTTTCAAACTAAGAACACGGTCGTGGTCTGTGATATCTACTGGGAGCGAGGCCCTAGTAGGTGTTCAAACTAAGACAACACATTCCTAGCTTTATAAGAACTTATGGATAATGATAAAAATATGTTGCACAAATTTTCTATGGTTTAAAAATTAAGGTTACAAGTGTCCTAATGAGTTGTTGCTTTGAGTCATGATTCATCTTGAATTAGGGACTATGAAAAATAAGTTGATCTATGGTTGAATCGAAGCACACACATTCTAATCATATATCCCATGTTGGAGTAAAACAGTTTACGCAAGTCATAAGTATGAGGGCTTAACATCTAAACTTATATCGACAATGTTCTTGTCTAATTGATTAGCTTGGAAGCTGTGAAAAAAAAATCAGGAACGATGAAATTATCCGTCAGGACGTCCGTGGATTATTCTATGAACGTTTCTCATTCTATGATCCCATTGTTGATAAATAAAGGAAGTCAATCAAACAAAAAAAAATAAAAAAAAATTAGAGTAGTTGTGTAAATATAAAAATTGGTGAGAGAGGGACTTGTCAAAGGATATCTGATTCTTGTATTCCCTTTGATAAAACGATTGGCTGACTTTTTCCAAAGTTATTAGTCGAGGGGATTCTGGAGATTTTTTGGTTTCTCGAGTGCTTACTACATAGCATTGAGTGGGACAAGCAACATCGTAGTTTGGGGGATTTTTGGTATTTGCTTAACACACATACTTTTACCTTTAATAACGAGCTAAATAACAAAAACGAACTCTAAAAACGCCAAATATATGCTTGTTTTGCTACATTGTGTTGTGAAGGAATCGGACTATCTCAAAAAAGACAAAAAGCCAACAAAAAAGCGACAAAACCGGACACGGGATGGAATAAGTGTGTGAAGACGAAGCCCAATCAAAGTCTAGTCAACTCGAGAAGAAAAAGCAATGGGAAATATATTAACTTGAGGGGTCAAAAATGCCAAACCCCTAAGTTATATTTTATATAAACCACGGGGACTGATTATGCCAATTTGGGAAACTTATTTATAAAAGAAAGAAAAGGGGAAAAGGGAATGAAAAAGAGAAAGATGTGGAGGGGCTTTTCTTGTACTCACCAAACTTTCCCTTAAATCATCTTCAACCTTCTCTCTGTCAAACCCACAATTGTATAAAAACTTTTCTCCCGCAATACAAAACCAGCAGCACATGTTTTGATCCCATAATTCTCCTGCAAAAGCATCAAATCCTACCCATTTATTTCATCACCCTACTTTCCCCCCAGCTTTTTAATTGTCCTTGTTGGCAATCTCTCTCAATTCCCAATGCATTTTAGATGCTGAGATTGTCTCAAAAGAAGCTCAAAAGAATCAAGGGTGGGATTTGCTCTAGATTCTCCTCACACAACTAGCACACTTGGGTTTTATCTGCTCCAAGATGACAGATTGCAAGTCCAATACTTCGGCTATATATAGAGCCTTTTGTAAGCCTTTGAGGCAATCTTAGAATCTAGTTTTTAGTTTTTAATTTAACTTAGCTTATTTTCAGTTATTTACAATTTTTACTTTCAGCTTGTAACACTTTCAAGTTTTAATGCAAGTTTGAGTTTTTAAAGTCACTTTATAATTCCAAGTGTTAAGTTTCTTAATTGAGTTGTTTTGTGTTCAAAAGCTCTCAATACAACTTGTTTACAAACTGTTTTAATAGTGAACTTAAAAGTTTTGTAGTTAAAAGAAAATCACACCAATCACTCTCAAATATAACCTCAGCTTATGTTATGGTGATAAGCCTGTTTTGGATGGGCGTTTAGACTCTCACTAGCTTGTTTTATGCAAGACTAGAGCTTGAGATTCATTGTTGACCCTGCTTTGAGGCAAGGGTGTTGTAGTCCTCTTATTCCTTACTTTACTTGTCTATGGCAGAAACTGCTTGTTTATTTAATTACAAACTGTTGGTTTTAAGTCTAAAATGCTAGACTTATTCATGCTTATTTTAAGTGTCTTATTATTGATTGAAATTTGCTTATAAGTGTTTTAATTTGTATTTTGATATCTGTTTTAATTAGTTTGAATAAAAATGATTTTGGAAATGTTAAATGGATGTTTTGAACCATGCAATAATAACTCTAAGTTAGTAATGTAGTTTATTTTAGGAACAGTACTACTCCACAACTAGCTTAGTACTAACTCTAGTTAGTTACTGGTAGTTCACTTTTTGGAACAGGCACAACTTAACACTACCAACTAACTAAACACTACCAGTACTAACTCCAAGTTAGTACTGTTAGTTAGTACTGTTAGTACTGGCAGTTCAATTTAGCTCATCAGCTTATTATTTCAGTTTGTCTAAGATTTCTTTAGCTTTTTAAAGTAGATTAAGCTTATTTTAGTGTACTGTTTTCAGTAGAACTTATTTGTCTTTTCAAAATAACTTTAAGAGTTTATCAGTTTTAGTTTTCTAGCTTATTTATCATTATAGTCTATTCTGGTTGCTTATTCTTATGCTTAAGTGCTTATTTTGGGTAGTTAATCTTCTGTTTTAGCTTATTTGCTTATTTCTTGTTTAATTGTGTTTTGTTAAGGCTAGCAGTACTAACCTTTAGCTAACAGTACTAACTTATAACTAGCAGTACTAACTCTAAGTTAGTACTGGTAGTTAGTACTGGTAGTACTGTTGTTTGTACTGTTGTGTTTCTCTTGTTTTAATTTAGCCTAATTGCATGCTTAATTTGCTGATTTAGATTTAGATTAGCTTATTTGTCTGTCTTAAGCTTATTAGAGCTTATTTGTGCCTTAGTGTAAAAGTTTTTAGTGTTTTGCCTTTGCTAGCTTTAATTCAAATTTCCAGCTTATGTTCTTTGTTTAAATTTTATGTGCATTTACTTTCAGTTTTAATTCCCAATCATTCCTTGTTACATTCAAACACCAATCATCAATCGTCTTTCGATTTTCTATCTTAGCCTCGTTGGGACATAACGACCCGGAGTTTCTCTATACTGCTTCCGGTTTTCTTGATTTTGTGGGTCCTGATCCTTGTTATATATTTATAGATGTCTATATTATTTTTATATAATAAGGTGTAAGATCGCACCAAACCACATAATATTAACCACAAAATTATGAAGTGAGTTAAGGCTTGATGGTTTATTACTCTAATAGCAACAAGTATGTGGTTGTGAGCAATGTTTTAAAATCCGGTTTTTTAATTGATTCGGTTTAGTCGTCGGTTTATCGGGTCGCCGGTTCAACCGATTGAACCATAGGATCAAACCGATTCTATATATATGTATACTTTTTTTTCATATTTAATATATAGTGTTATATGATCACATGATTAATTTTATGTTCAATTAAACCTATAAAAGATATTAAGTTTTTATTGATAAGCTTTTATTTTTTGTTCTATGTTTATAAAGTTAGAGGAAATATTTGCAAAAATAATCAATTTTAGGATTTAAGTTATAATAAACTATAATAAGATAATATTAGTTGGTGTTTTAAGTTAGTTTTAACTCTATTTTAACTAATAATAGTTATCATCACTTGAATTTGTCGATTAAAATTAGAAAACTTTATGGAAAAAAACTTTTTTGTTAGATTTTCTTACAAAAAGTCATGACCCGGCCGAGTTTATCAAACCGGGTCAACGCAAATCCGACGGTTCCATCTGGTTCTCAATCAAGCAAAAACCCGGTCACATCCGGCCCGGTCTCTGAACCGGTTCACGGTTCAACCGGTCCAACTGGCCAGGTCAATCTGGGTTTTAAAACATTGGTGTGAGATCCTACTAGCACATCTATACTACATATAAAGCAAATTAGACACTCTCTTTTTATTTAATGCTTAAAAAAATTAAGTAATCCAAGTTATAAAGCATAATTTGCAATCCATAAATGTAACTTTTCACCACAAAATCTATATCTATACTATATATAAAGCAAATTAGACACTCTCTCTTTATTTAATGCCCAAAAAAAATTAAGTAATCCAAGTTATAAAGCATAATATGCAATCCTTAAATGTAACATTTCATCAAAAAAAATTAAGTAATCTAAGTTATAAAGCATAATGTACAATCCTTAAATGCAACATTTCACCACAAAATCAACTATCTAACAAATACAAATATTAAAGCAAAATGTACAATATTTATACCTCAATGCATATGTTACAAGTATAAACTAATTAAATACACTAATTAATATTATTTTTAAAACACCCCTAAAATGATAAATACATATATTATAGCAAAATGTACAACATTTTTTTTTGGCAAAACAAGATTGATATTGATATTGGATCAAAAGATCCTTCGTGAATACAATTGAAGGTTTGCAAAAAGCAAACCACTTGAAAATAAAGATACAAACTTAAGCCATTGAAGTGAAACAAACACCAATTAAACTATTTGAAACTTAACTATTGAAAATAAAACATAACCCAAAAACATATATCATTGGGACCTTGAATCTTTATCATCTGAAAAACACCAATCATCTAATAATCACCCTTTTTGACCTTTTAACTTGATTTCTCTTGCACAATTAGCTTTCTTATGTCTAGATCTTGCTTAATAACATAAACATTCACACATCTAAGCATAAAAATTCGGGTTTGATTTTTTTCTTCAATATTACACTCAATCTATCAAACAATGTCCCGCCACAGTGGCAACATGTTCCACGATAATATCCAAGCATAGTGTCACAAGCCGCCGCGGCTAATGAATCATGAATACTATATCCGACCTCCGATGTTTCTAATCAAATCGACCTCCCGTATTTCTCCCGTACAAATCATCAAAACAATCAACACCGTTTCAATCAAGGAATAACTTCAACAAAACAGGGGAATAAATTCAATCAAGGACCAATTTATTAATTTAGTTTCCAATCTATCCTATTTTCTTATTTTAATAATATATTATATTTTATCCTTTATGCATTTATAATTTTATATATTTATTATTTTTTTTCTACCCCGACCACACCCCACCAGCCCCAAAGTCGGATGCCACCACCACCCCAAGTTAACAACCCCCGGTTTATCAACACCACCTCCATCAAGCTCCGGGTCCACCAGCTCCAGTGTGTCTAAGCTCATTCGATAGCTACTCAAAGCCAACGATGCAATCTCCATGAAAAATAATCAAATCCAAGTATCCAACTGGCTCAGTCAGGCAAACACACAAAAATCAATGATGGAAGAAGCAAATCAATGACAATATAGCCAATTTGCTTTCCAATATAGTAGTTTTCCAACAACCACTTCCACTTCAGGGCCGGGATCTCTCCCCGGGTAACACCGTTACCAACCCTAAAGAAGATTTAAAAAGGTTATCACCACCCGAAGCGCTGTTACTACTCAATGGGGCGGGGGGGCGGGAGAAGGGAAGGGGGGGAGGGGGGGGGGAACCAGGGGGGGGAGGGGGGGTGGGGGAAAGGGGGAGTTGAAGGGGGGGGGGGAAGGGACCCACGATTCCTCCTACCACTTCCTACATTCAATGAATCCTGATACCGAGGTCACAAAGATACGATCCTCCGACCTACAATGGAAGCACCAAAGAATTCCAACTCCGGTTGTGCAAGACCAATACTTCGAAATCAAATCTCAACCCCGAAGTTGAAATCCGTTAGTGCCTCTAAAGGTGTCAATCCCATTCATCGAGAATAAACGATGAAGATCGCCGTGAAAACAGCTAACGAACAAATTGAGAAATTCTATGAAATCTTCAAAGATATGAATTTCGAAATTAGCTTTTTGGATGCTTTGACTCTTATGCCTAAATTTGCCTCAACTTAAAAGCCTTAATCGAGGAAACAAAGAGAAATTGAGTGAAACGCAAAATTGAACGAACCTCTGCTCGCGGTCATCCTTAACAATTTGCCTAGAAAACTTGGAGACCCCCGCAGATTCAATGCCCATGTGAATTTTCTGGCATTAACACATGCAATGCCTTGGCCGATCTCGGTGCAAGCATCAATCTTATGCCGTATTCCGTGTGGAAGGATCTCTCTCTTTCCGAGCTTACCCCAACATGCATGACGCTAGAGCTAGGTCGGACGTTCATCACAAACACCAATCGGTATCGCCAAAGACGTCCGTAGTGTTGGGGGAAAGTTCCAATTTCCAGCGATTTGTGTTGTGAATGAGCCAGACCTCCGAGTACCTCTAATTCTCGGGAGGTGTTTTCTGAAAACTAGTCGTGCATTAATCGATGTGTACGAGGGTGAAATTACCCTTCGTGTGGCAAAGAGGTCCATAACTTTCAACCTAGATCAAACTCTACGAGGTACACGGCAAATTTCAATCATAGACGCAAACCGATTGACGTCATTGATATGGCAGTGAAGAATACCGCAAGAGTCTTAGTTTTTTTCTGATTCGGTAGACATACGAAATCCTTCTCCGCGCTTTTGATCCTATGTTGCCTACATTCCTCTCCGACTAACTCCATTTGGAGGAAGTGACTTTCTACTGTTCGAGGAAGCAAATGCTTTTCTGCTCTAGATGATGATACAACTTCACGGAATTTAATCCCGACTTATTATGATCCCGAAGGGACATTCTCATCCTAGAAGCAATCCTTGAACAATGAACACCGACTCCTATTCCAAATCTAGGAGACTATTCACCAGAACCCAAGAAGAAATCAACTTTGTGAAGCCCAAATTGTTAAATCTTCGAGTGGATGAACCCGCCAAGGTTGAAACTCAAAGACTTACCTCCCCCCATCTGAAAACGCATTCTTGGAGATACAACAAGTGACCATCTCCTGCTAAGAATTAAAGTTGGGGGAGAAAAGCCGATCTGATTCAAGATATCTTAAGTCCCCACAAGCGAGCCCATACGCTTGGAAATTATCCGACATTCAGGGTATTAACCCGGAATTTTGTACCCACAAAATTCTAATGGAAGAGGACTATAAACCTGCAGTTCAGCATCAGAGAAGGGTTAATCCAAAAAATCCCGATGTGATCAAGAATGACGTCGAGAAAACTTACTTGATGCAGGATTGATTTACCCAATCTCCGATAGTCCATGGGTCAGCCCGATACATTGTGTGCCCAAAAAGGGTGGATTTACCTTGTTCAAAATGAAGAAAATGAGTTGATCCCAACTCGATTGGTTACCGGGTGGCGGGTATGCATTGACTACCGCAAGTTAAATGAAGCCACCCGTAAAGACCACTTTCCACTCCCGTTTATGGATCAAATGCTCGAGAGATTAGCGGGAAACGAGTACTATTGTTTCCTTGATGGATTCTCCGGGTATTTCCAAATTCCCATTGACCCCGTGATCAAGAAAAGACCACATTTACTTGTCCCTACGGAACGTTTGCCTACCGTCGCATGCCTTTCGACTTATCAAGCACCGGGCACTCAAAAGGTATGTTGGCCACTTTCACGACATGGTTGAAAAAGACAATGGAAGTCTTCAGATACTTCTCGTGCGTTGGGAATCCTTTGAAAATTGTCTATCTCTCCCCTTCTTGAGAAAATGTTGCAAAGATTGAAAGACACTAATTTGTGTCTTAACTGGGAGAAGAGCCATTTTATGTCAAAGAGGGCATTGTCCTCGGCCATAAAATTTCTAAAAATAGGATTGAGGTTGACAAAGCCAAAATAGATGTCATTGCCAAATTACCTCATCCCACCACTGTCAAAGGAGTTAGAAGTTTTTTCTTCTGGTCCTGCGCCGGTTATTACCGGAATTCCATAAAGGATTTTTCCAAAATATCCCGACCAATGACACCAATCTTCTCGAAAAGAATACTCCATTCATTTTCTCTAATGAATGCATCCAAGCTTTCAACGATTAACGAATAAACCTTTAACGGAATCTCCGACTTGATTCCCCAAACTGGGAATCTACCATTCCCGAACATATGAGTGCGATCAAGAGATTACGCCATAGGGGCAGTTTTGGGGCAACGTCATGAAAAACACTTTCTGCCTATCCATTATGCTAGCAAGACGATGACCGAGGCTGAATCTAATTACACCACGACGGACAAAGAAATGTTTAGCTCGTGGTGTAATGCATTCGAAAAAATTCCGTCTTATCTTATCATGAACAAAAGCATTGGCATACGTACCATTCCGCTCTCAGTATCTCTTTGCCAAAAAGGAAGCTAAAAGCGAGATCACTGCTCCGATGGTTCTCCTCTCCAAGAATTTGACTTTAAAGTTCTTGACACAAAAGGAGCCGAGAACCTCGCAGCCGATCATCTGTCCCGATTAGAAAACCCGTATGAAAACGTTCTCGACCCTAAAGAGATTAATGAAACATTTCCTCTCGAGACGTTAAGTATGGTGACTTTTCGTGGTGATTCTAGTACCCCGTGGTTTGCCGACTTTGCAAATTACCACGCGGGTAACTTCGTTGTGAAGGGCATGTCAACCCAACAGAAAAATAAGTCTTCAAGGACGTGAAACATTATTTTGGAACCCCTTCTTGTTTAAAATTTGTGCGGATCAAGTGATCAGGCGATGTGTGCACGGCAAGGAAGCTCTCGACATTCTCGAGGCTTGCCACAATGGACCCACCGGGGGACATCATGGTGCAAACCTAACCGCCAAAAAGATCCTTGATTCCGGCTTCTTTTGGCCCACCATTTACAAGGATGCCCACGAGTTTGTCAAAAACTGTGACTCGTGCCAACGACAAGGAAAAACTTCGCAACGGGATGAGATGACAAAACCTCCAGCAAGTTTGTGAAATCTTTGAACTTTTGCGGGGCATTGACTTTAGGGCCCGTTCCCGTCTTCAAGATGGGGAACAAATATATTCTCGTGGCCGTTGACTACTTGTCAAAATGGGTTGAAGCGAAAGCGCTCCCCACCAATGATGCCAGAGTCGTTTGCAAATTCCTAAAATCTCTCTTCGCCAGATTTGGTGCCCCTCGAGCTATCATAAGTGATCGCGGAACTCATTTCTGCAATGACCAATTTGCAAAGGTCATGCAGAAATATGGAGTCACTCACCGTCTCTCCACCGCGTATCATCCACAAACAAGTGGGCAAGTCGAGGTGTCAAATCGTGGTTTGAAACGTATCATTGTAAGACCACTAGGTAACAACCGATGAGCTTCCAGGTCGGTACACCCTAGAAGATGCACAAAAGGCTTCCGCACAGCTTACAACACGACCCATCGGGTGGACTCCTTACACAAGCTTGGGCTATGGAAGGCATGCCATCTTCCGATCAGCGCTTGAGCACAAAGCCTCTTGGGCCACTGAACAAGCACACTTTGACTTTCTACTGCGGGTGATCACCAAAGTTTTCAACTCCATGAACTTAACGAACTTCGTGATCATGCCTATAGAACTCATGATCTATAAGGAAAAAAACAAGAGAATCCATGAACTCCAGATCAAAAAATCGCGTGTTTTCATCGTCGGTATCGAGTCCTCCACTTTAATTCAAGATTGAAATTTTCTCGGCAAACTAAAATCCCGTTGGAGTGGACCCATTCAACCATCACGCAAGTCGACTCTCCCTTACGGCAACTGTTGTAGCTATCTCTACAAGCCAACGTTCCGAATCTCAAAGTGAATGGTCATCGTATTAAGCACTACTTTTGGAGGGACGTACCATCATTGGAGTCCCAGATCTCCAGACATTCCCATAATCCATTAATTCAGGTGACGGGTCATGCATAAGCGACCTAAACAAGCGCTTCTGTGGACAACCCATCTTATCCGTAGTTTAATGTATGAATACGTGTCGTTTGTTGATGTGACGATAACTTAGTCGTTTCTATCACCCAGTGTTTCATGTTGTTGTTCATTGTCCAGGATTGCTCGGATTGGAAGGCATCTCCGATTCCTCGTTATTGTCTATTTCGATCACTCGAGCTTAATCTTCACTTCCATTTTGTGAATCCCGATATCCTACTCTAATCGGACTACCGTTTATCTTTGGCACACATCATAAACGGCCTTAGGAAAGTAGTACCCTCAAAAAACTTCGAGGACGATGTTATAGTACTAGTTTTGGGGGGTATCTTCGATTGATGTTGCCGCTATGCTGCATTGTTTTACCACGTAATCCGTATTTTCACCAAAATTTTTGCAAAAATACCAAAAAAAAAAAATTATATATATAATTTTTTTTTTAAAATTTTTCCAAACATAAAATAAGAGTTTTGCACGGTTTTGACTTTTCTTTGGTTAGAATAGAAAAGTTTTTGACTCGATCGGGCGTAATGAGCCCCTACAAGTTCCTTCAGGCCGATGCTTTCACGATTCTATTTGCTTTGAATTTTAAGACGGTGAAGAATAACAAGAATGATAGATTAAATATAAGTTTATGTGTAAGCAAGATTCGTCTCAAAATCTTATATGAATAACTGTGTTTTCTTTTTCTCCCTAAGCTTCTACCACCTAATCATACGTGCTTGTTCAACTAAGTCAATCATGTTTTCAGAAAAAGCTTCAAATGTGTATCATGATTCTTAAAAGAAAGGTTTGAAAGATAAAATGCCAAAAAAAGCATGATGAATATGAATTCAAAAAATGCACGAATTTGTAATTATGCCAATGAAGCATACAATTTGATCATCTGAATAGTAAAAGATGTGTCGTGATATCCCACTCCGCTAACCACGAGTGGGGGTTCAAACTAAGACGTCTACTTCTAAGGATTTGTGTGTTGTGATATCTCACTTGGAAGAAAGGTCTAGGTGAGGGTCAAACTAAGGAACACCGAGATTCCATTAGCCAATTAGGAAGAAGGTGTTGATGTGATAATCCCGCACGCTAGGCACGGCGTGGTTTTCCCAAACTAAGACACCGTCGTTGATTGAGATACTCCTCACAATGGAGCGAGGCCTATGGTAGGTGTTCAAACTAAGCAACACATCTAGCTTTAAGAACTTATGAAAAAATGATAAATATTGCAAAAAAAAGGTTCTATGGATTAAAATCAATTACAAGTACCTAATAAGTTGTTGCGTTGAGTCGTGATTCATCTTGAATTATGACTATGAAAAAAGTTGATCTATGGTTGCAAACGAGCACACACATTCAAATCATATATCCATGTTGGGAGTAAAAAGTTCACAAGTCATAAGTATGAGGGCTTAACATCTAAACTTTTATCGACAATGATCTTGTTTAATTGCTTAGCTGGAGCTTGTGAAAAAGTCGGGAACGATGAAAATCAACCGTCAGGACGTCCGTGGATTATTCTACGAACGTTTCTCATTCTATGATCCCATTGTTGATAAATAAAGGAAGTCAAACATGTATGAAAAAAAAATAAAAAAAAAAAAATGAAAAATTAAAAAAAAAAAAAATTTTTTTTAGAGTAGTTGTGTAAATATAAAAATTGGTGAGAACCGGACTTGTACCGAGCTATGAATCTTTTATTCTCTTTGATAAAACGCTGCTACTTTCCAAGTTTATTAGTCGAGGGGATTTGAGATTTTTGGGTTTCTCGAAGTGCTTACATTCATAGCATTGCGTGGGACACGCAACTCTTAGTTTGGGATTTTGGTATGTGCTTAATACACATACCTTTTCCTTTAAAAACAAGCTAAACATATCCAAAAACTACTCAAAATGCCAATATATGCCTGTTTTGCGATTGATTGTGCAGGACCGGATATCACACAAAGACGAAAGACCAGCAAAAAGCGACAAAACCGGACACGAGATGGAACTGTTGAAAAGAAGCCCAAAATCAAAGTCAAGCAAACTCCAAGAAGAAAAAGCAAAGAAAAATATAACTTGAAGGTCAAAAATGCCAAACCTCTAAGTTATAATTATTAAGAAACAAAGGCAGGGGCTGATTATGCCAATTTGGGAAACTTCATTTATAAAAGAAAAAGAGATGAAAAAAAAAGATATGGAGGGCTTTTCTTGTACACATACACTACCTAATCATCTCCACCTCCTCAGACACAACCCAACTTGTATAAACCCTTTCCCAGTCTTCCCGCCAATACCAAAACCAGCCAGCACCCTATTTTGCTCCCATACTTCTCCCCTGCAAAATCACTCAACACCCTACCAAAATCATTTCATCTCCCCTACTATCTACCCCCCCAGTTGTATAAATGCCATGTTGGCAATCCCTCTCCATTCCCAAAAGCATTTCGATGGCTGAGATTGTCTCCAAAGAAGCTCAAAAGGAAAACCAAGCTGGATTTGCTTAGATTCCCCTCACACACAAGCACACTTCGTTGATTGCTCTCCAAAAGAGCACAAGCTGCAAGTCCAAGACTTAGGCAATAAATAGAGACTTTTGGTAGCCCTTTGAGGCCTCAAGTTTTTAAAATTAATTTATTTTTAACTTAGATACATTACAAAGTCCTTTTAACAACATTGTACTTCAGCTTTGTAACATTTCAAGATTAATGCCAAGGTTGAAGTTTTAAAGTCAATTTACAATTCCAAGTGTTAAGTTTCTTACTTCATATTGATCTTGTGTTCAAAAAGCTCTCACCACAGCTTACTTATAAGCTGTTTTCATTAAGTAAAGATAAAAAGTTAAGTAGTTAAGAGAAAAATGCAAAATCACTCCACAAACACCATAGCGTTTTTTTATGGATGATAAGCCAGTTCTGATAGGCTTAGGGAATCCCCCATCTCTCACTACTTGTTCTATGCAAGCTAGAGCTTGTAGATTCATTTTTGACCTGTTTTGAGCAAGGTGTAGTACGGTACTCTCTATTTCTTACTTTCTTGTCTAATTGCAGAATTGTTAGTTTATTATTGTTAAACATGCTAGTTAAATTAACACTGCTATGCTAATTCAAGCTTATTTAAGTGCTTATTATGGATTGAACAATTGCTTATAAGTGTTTTACTTGTTATTTGATAATCTTTTTTATTAGTTTAAATAAAAATGATTTTTGGAAATGTTAAAGGCTGTTTTGAACAAGCAGTACTAACTCCAAGTTAGTACTGCTAGTTCATTTTAGGAACAGTACTAACTTAACACTACCAGTACTAACTCCAAGTTAGTACTGTTAGTCTTTACTGTTAGTACTGGCAGTTCAATTTAGCTCATCATGCACACCACAGCTTATTATTTCAGCTTGTTTAAGATTTCTTTAGTTTTTTTAGAGTAGATTAAGCCTATTTTAGTTTACTGTTTTCAGTAGAACTTATTTGTCTTTTCAAAATAATTTTAAGAGTATCATCACTTTTAGTTTCTACTTATTTACAATTATAGTCATTCTGCTTTGGCGCTATTTCCTTCTTAAGTTGCTTATTTTGGGTAGTTAACCTCTGTTTTTTACTTATATTGCTTATTTCTTGTTAATTTTGTGTTTGTTAAGGCTAGCAGTACTAACCTTTAGCTAACAGTACTAACTTAAGCCTAGCAGTACTAACTCTAAGTTAGTACTGGTAGTTAATACTGTTAGTACTATTGTTAGTACTGTTGTGTTTCTCTTGTTTAATTTAGCTTAATTGCATGCTTAATTTGCTTATTTTTGTGAATCAATTGTTGAAAAACCAAAAAAAATTAATTAGTATAATTTCTCTTTTTATATTTCTTTTTAGTGCATGAGCACTCGATCGTCTACAAGGAATCTTTTTCCACCTCTCGAAGATCCCGAACGTACAATTCGAAGAAGAACTCGCGTTGATCCTAATTCTTTGAACGATTTTGAAGAAATCAATATGGCCGCTAACGGAAACGGTGATGACGGACTACCTCCTGCGGGAGGTGGTTTACCAGTTCCCGACCTCCGAACGATGGAGGAGTTGTGCCAACCGACTTTGAATGGTCGAGGCGGACCGATCGCCCCGATCAACATTCAGGCAACCAATTTTGGACTCAAGAATGACATGATTCAACAAGTTCAAAATTCTTGCCAATTTCACGGACTACCGGGTGACGATGCGAACAAGCATCTTGACAAATTTTTGCATGTCACCCAAAGTATCAAAGTGAATGGGGTCACCGATGACGCCCTTCGTCTATATCTCTTTCCTCACTCCTTGACACATCATGCCACCGCTTGGTTTGATCGTTTGCCAAGGAATTCTATCACCACATTTGAGCAAATGGCTAAAATGTTTCTCGGAAAATACTTTCCACCCTCTATGGTGACGAAGTTAAGAAATGAAAACACCAATTTTCGTCAACGTCCTGAGGAGTCGTTATTCGAAGCATGGAAATGTTATAAGCTTTCGATTGATCGTTGTCCAAATCACAACATGTTACCCGTCACTTAAATAGATACTTTCTATAACGGATTAACTTTAAGACATTGTGATACCATCAATGCTGCTGCCGGCGGGACTTTTATGAAAAGGCGACCCGAAGAGTGTTATGATCTAATCGAAAATATGACCGCTCACCACAATGATTGGGATACTTCCACTCAAAGGAGTGAGTCATCTAGTTCTGTCACTTCTTCTTCCGATCCGGAAATTGTAGCACTTAAGGCTGAAATGGCGAAAATTAACAAAAAATTAATGAAAGTGCTTCAAATAAACCAACAAGTAAAAGCAGTTACTCCTAGCTGTGAAACTTGTGGTGGTCCACATGCTTATAATGATTGTCCAGCCACCGTTGGCCAAACTCAGAGCGTATACGCTGCGGGAGCCTATAATCAAGGTGGTAATTCTTACCAACCTCAAGGTAACCGTAATCTGCTTAGCTATCGTTCGGACAATTATCTCGGACCACCAGGGTTTAATCAAAATCAAAACCGAAGCAATCAAAATCAAAACTACCAAAATAGGAATCAAGGAAACAATCATAATCAGGGGAATAACCAAGGAAGAAACCAATTCTTCCAATGAGCTAGTCATGTTCAAAACCCGCCTCTGGCTTATCAAGCACCGGCTCATCAAGCCCCGGGTTACCAAGCTTCGGTTCATCAAGCCCCGATTCCTCAACCACAAGTTGTGACTACTACTGAGTTCACAAACTACATGAAGGCAAATGATGCCATTTTGAAAAACATGCAAACGAATATGACCTCATTGACAAATTCCAATATTGAGCTTTAGAATATGTCTGGTCAATTCATGAAAATGAATACCGCTTTATCCTCGGGATCAGGAACACTCCCTAGTAATACCATTACTAACCCGAGGGAAGATTTGAAAGGTATCACCACCCAAAGTGGTGTTGCTTATAAGGGACCCACGATTCCTACTACTTCTTCTTCTCCTAAAGTAGTGGAACGTGGAACCAAGGTGACAAAAGACACGGTGCCTCCTACTAATAACCGAAGTACAAAAGACGTCCAACCTCCGGTTGTCCAAGTTGAAACTCAAGTACCAAATTCTGAGCCCGTTGTTGCTCCCTTTGTTGAGCCAGTTGAAACTCCCGTTAGTGCTCCGAAGCCTAACCCGAAATCGTCAATTCCATATCCGTCTAGACTTAATGACCAAAAGCTCCGCGAAAAGGCTAATAACTAAATGGAGAAATTTTTCCAAATCTTCCAAGATTTGCATTTCGACATTAGCTTCGCGGATGCTCTCATTCTCATGCCTAAGTTTGCTTCGACCCTTAAGAGTTTGTTAAGCAATAAAGAATAATTGTTTGAATTAGCAAGAACTCTGTTGAATGAGCATTGCTTGGCGGTTCTCCTCAAAAAGTTACCCAAAAAACTTGGAGACCCCGGCAAGTTTCTCATCCCGTGCGATTTTCCCGGAATGGATGTATGCTTAGCCTTGGCCGATCTTGGCGCTAGCATTAACCTCATGCCACTTTCCGTGTGGAAAAAGCTTTCCCTTCCCTAACTTACTCCTACTTGTATGACTCTCGAACTTGCGGACCGGTCAATTTCTCGACCGATCGGTGTCGCCGAAGATGTCTTCATAAAAGTGGGAAAGTTCCATTTCCCGGCCGACTTTGTAGTCGTTGACTTTGATGCCGATCCCCGAGTTCCTCTAATTCTCGGGAGATCCTTTTTGAAAACCGGACGTGCTTTGATTGATGTTTACGCGGGAGAATTAACTCTTCGTGTTGGCAATAAATCCGTAACATTCAATCTTGATCAAACTTCGAGATACTCCTCTAATTATGATGATATATCGGCTAACCAAATCGATGTCATTGACGTTGCTTGTGAGGAGTATTCTCAAGAAGTTCTTGGATTTTCCGTGAGTGGCAATCCCACTCTATCTACGAAACCAATTATTTCTACCTCTTCTCCTACTCTCACTCCCTTCGAGGATAGTGATTTTCTTCTCGAGGAAACCGATGCTTTCCGAGCTATTGATGATGAGCCAATTTCATCGGAAATTGATGACTCTTACTATGATTCGGAGGGAGACATTCTTCTTCTTGAAGAATTTCTTAATGATGATCCATCATCACCACCTCTCCCTCTACAAGAACTTAAGTTGTTGAACCAAAAATGAAAAATCTTTTATTGATGAACCACCCGAGGTTGAACTTAAGGACTTACCGCCTCATCTTGAATATGCATTTTTGGAGGGTACCGACAAATTACCCGTCATAATTGATAAAGACTTGAAAGATGAGGAGAAAGCCGCTCTCATAAAGGTTTTGAAATCACACAAGCAAGCTCTCGCTTGGCAACTTTCCGACATTAAGGGTATTAACCTGAAATTTTGTACACACAAGATTCTAATGGAGGATAACTTCAAACCGGCGGTTCAACACCAAAGAAGGGTCAATCCTAAAATCCATGAGGTGATCAAAAAGGAGGTTCTTAAACTCCTTGATGCCGGATTGATTTACCCTATCTCGGATAGTCCTTGGGTGAGCCCCGTACATTGTGTACTGAAAAAGGGTGGCTTTACCGTTGTTGAAAATGAAGAAAACGAGTTAATTCCTACTCGATTGATTACGAGATGGCATGTATGCATTGACTACCGAAAGTTAAATGACACTACTCGTAAAGACCATTTTCCTCTACCATTCATTGACCAAATGCTTGAGAGACTAGAGGGAAACGAATACTATTGTTTTCTCAAAGGTTTCTCGGGTTACTTTCAAATTCCCATCGACCCTCAAGATCAAGAAAAGAGCACATTTACGTGTCCTTATGGAACATTTGCCTACCGTCGCATGCCTTTCGGCTTATGTAATACACCAGGCACGTTCCAAAGGTGTATGATGGCTATCTTTTACGATATGATCGAAAAAACGATGGAAGTCTTTATGGACGACTTCTCGGTCTTTGGGAATTCATTCAAAACTTGCCTCTCCCATTTGGACAAGATGCTTAAACGGTGTGAAGACACCAATCTTTGTCTAAATTAGGAAAAGAGTCACTTTATGGTCAAGGAAGGAATTGTCCTTGGCCATAAGATTTCCAAGAACGGGGTTGAGGTTGATAAGGCTAGGGTTGATGTTATTGCTAAGCTACCTCATCCCACCACCGTCAAAGGAATTTGCAGTTTTCTTGGTCACACCAGGTTTTATCATAGATTTATTTAAGATTTCTCGAAAATAGCCCGGCTGATGACCCGTCTTCTTAAAAAAGATACTCCGTTCTTCTTCTCCAAAGAGTGTATTGAAGCTTTTCAAACACTTAAGAAAAAATTGACCGAAGCACCAATATTAGTTGCCCCCGATTAGGACCTACCTTTTGAGCTCATTTGTGACGCGAGTGATTTTGCAATAGGTACGGTCTTGGGGCAACGAAGAACAAAACATTTTCAGCCTATACACTATGCAAGCAAAACTATAATCGATGCTCAAGCACATTACACCAAGACGGAAAAAGAATTACTATTCATGGTGTATGCTTTCGAGAAATTCCGGCCTTACTTAGTCTTGTAAAAAAGCATAGTGTATACGGATCACTCGACATTAAAATACCTTTTTAATAAGCAAGATGCCAAACCGAGATTGCTCCGGTGGGTTCTCCTCCTTCGAGAATTTGATATAATCATCTGTGATAAAAAAGGAGCCGAGAACCTCACGGCTGACCATTTGTCCCGATTAGAGAATCCTCACCAAAGTGTGCTCGATAAAAAGGAAATAAATGAAACATTTCCTCTCGAAACACTTAGTATGGTATCTTTTCGTGGTGATTCTAGTACCATGCAGGGAACTTTGTTGTTAAAGGATTGTCATCCCAACAAAAGAACAAATTCTTCAAAGACGTGAAGCATTACTTTTGGGACGACCCCTATATGTTCAAGATTTGTGCGGATCAAGTGATTCGGCGGTGTATTTTTGGCCAAGAAGCCCATGATATCCTCATGGCTTGCCATAATAGACCCACCAGGGGACATCATGGTGCCAACTACACCGCTAAGAAAGTCTTTGATTTGGGATTTTATTAGCCGACTATTTACCGAGATACCCATGACTTGGTCACACGGTGTGACGCTTGTCAACGTCAAGAAAAAATCTCACAAAGAGATGAAATGCCACAAAATGCAATCCAAGTTTGTGAGATCTTTAACGCTTAGGGCATTGACTTTATGGGACCATTCCCGTCTTTACGAGGGAACAAATATATACTCGTGGCGGTCGATTACTTGTCTAAATGGGTTGAAGTGAAAGCGCTCCCCACCAACGACGCCCGAGTTGTTGTTAAAATTTTAAAATCTCTCTTTGCTCGGTTTGGAACTCCCCGCGCTATCATTAGTGATCGTGGTACGCACTTTTGCAATGACCAATTCGCAAAGGTCATGCTTAAGTACGGTGTCACTCACCGTCTTGCTACCGCGTATCACCCACAAACTAGTGGGCAAGTGGAAGTCTCCAACCGTGGTTTGAAAAGAATCTTGGAAAGGACCATAGGCGAGAACCGTGCCTCTTGGTCAGATAAATTAGATGATGCACTATGGGCCTTCCGTACCGCTTTCAAAACACCCATCGGGTGTACTCCTTACAAGCTCGTGTACGGAAAGGCATGTCATCTACCGATCGAGCTCGAGCACAAAGCCTATTGGGCCTTGAAGCATGCAAACTTTGACCTTAAGTCCGCGGGTGATCACCGGAAAGTTCAACTCAATGAATTAAATGAACTTCGTGATCAAGCCTACGAGAACTCTTTGATCTACAAAGAGAAGACAAAGAAGATCCACGACTCCAAAATCAAGAACCGCGTTTTCAACGTTGGTGACCGAGTCCTTCTTTTTAATTCTCGATTGAAGATTTTCTCGGGTAAACTTAAAACCCGTTGGACCGGACCGTTCACCGTTGCCCAAGTTTTCCCTTATGGCACCGTCGAGTTATCTCAAACCGACGGGCCAAATTTCAAGGTGAACGGTCATAGACTCAAGCACTACTTTGGAGGGGACATACCACCGATGGTTGTCCCGGATCTCCAAACTTTCCCCAAGGACCAATGAATTCGGGGACGGGTCAAGCTAAGTGACCTTAAACAAGCGCTTCGTGGGTGGCAACCCATGCTTATCCTTATATAATAATAGTAATGAATAAGTGTGTTGTGAGGAGGCTCGCCTCTTCCTTTCTCGTGTTTTGTGGTTTTTGTTGTATGTCCAGGATTGCTCGGATTTTGAAGCCTCTCGTGCTCGTGGTTTTGTCCTTCGTTCACTCGAGCTTCAAATCCTCAGCTTCATTATGGGAATCCAATATCCTAATCTTATCGACTAACGTTTATCTTTGAGCATACTTAATAAATGGCTTTAGATTTACGTAGAGACCCTTCTTAAAACATTGAGGACAATTTTTAGTTCTAGTATGGGGGGGGGGGTCTATCGATTTAATTTTGCCTACAACCGTGTTTTCGCGTAATCCAGTCTTTACCACCAAAATACCAAAAAAATGAAAAAAATTTAAAATTTTCAAAAACAAAATAAGTGTTTTGTCACAATTTTGACTTTCCTGCTGGGTAGAATAAGAATAAATTTTGACTCGATCGAGCATGTTGAGCTCTAGCTTGTTCTTTAACTTTTAGACTAAGCATTCACGGATCTTTGCCAAGAACGGAAAATGATAGAGTTAAGTATGAGTTAGATGCTAAAAAAGGATTATTTGGAAATCTTACAAGCTCATAAGTGTAATTGGTGGCTTTTTCTCCCATAAGCTCCTAACCGGACTAATAATACGTGCTATTCTTGAAAATTAAACTTAAATCAATAATTTTTTGAAATACAGTCAATAACATTTTTGTCTTAGTTCAAATTTATACTTTAATTTTCTAAAAAGAAATTTTCTCTATATTGTGAAATAAAGTTCTATTAAAAAATGATAATATAAACTGTGGGCTGATAAAAGTTTACTGCCTCTTGCCGGCTCACAACCGATGTGGCAGTTTTCAAAAGAAAGCCCATAGTAAGAATAATAATCCGAGACTGATAAAAGTTTGCTGCCTCTTGCCGGCTCACAACCGATGTGGCAGTTTTCAAAAGAAAGCCCATAGTAAGAATAATAATCCGAGACTGATAAAAGTTTGCTGCATCTTGCCGGCTCACAACCGATGTTGCAACCTTCAAAAAGGTCGAGGATTTACATTGTATCATGGTTATATTAATGTTAAGTGTTAAATAATGTGATTTAATAAATATAGGGAAAATCTATTTTTCTTAAATTTAAATATGCTTTTGAACTAAGACTATTTCGTTTTAAGTTGTGGTTTTTCTAAATAAGCTATGTGTAAACGGGAAACCTAAGAGATTTTGAAACCGAAGGTCCATGAGTCTCAATACTAGTCTCTGTGGGGTGTCAAAAGCCTGGTCACTTAGCCACAAGGTTGGGATGTGCCGAGACGAAAGTCGCTACATGGAATGATCTCGCCTTCAAACTCATTATTCTCGGGTGGAACGTGAAGCATAGAAATTTTGCAAAACGTTGATCCATGGTTGAAATTTGAAATGGCACATTCACCTAATATATAATAATTATCGGGAGTGAAAAGTTCACAAGTTACAAATATGAGTAGTGTTAGCATCTTAACTTATATTTAACGGTGATTTCGTTTTAAGCTTGGTTTGGAACAAGTGAAAAGTCGGGAACGATGAATTTATCCTTTTTGGGGCATTTTAGGATTGAAATGTTTCTTGTTCTATGATCCCTAAAAGTTATAAAATAACGAAAGTCAAACATGTTAGTTAGTTGCTTAAAAAGAAAAGTACAAAAAAATGAGAAAAAGGAAAAATACAAAAATATGTGTGGAAATATTTAAAAATGGTCAAAACGAAATGGTAAAAACGAGGCTTTTCAAAACTTATGAGTCTTTAATTCCCTTTGATGAACACTTAGCTACTTTTCGAGGTAATTAGTCGAGGGGGATTGAGATTCTTGGTTTTCTAAAGTGTTTACTTATGGCATTGCGTGAGGACACGACAATATCTTAGTATGGGGGATTTTGGTATGTGTTTAATTACACATACCTTTTGCCTATAAAAACGTGCCTAAAATGACCAAAATATACCAAAAATACATTGTATTTATGTGTTTTGTATTTATATTGTGCAGGTAACGAATATCTAAGAAAAGGACAAAAACAAAGCCAACACGACAAAACCGAGCATGAGAATGAAAAGAGCATGAAAAGTCAATTCAACCAGTCGAAGTCAAAGTCAAAGTCAACCATGTCAAAGTCAAAAGTCAAAGACAAAGCTAATATCGAAGAAATACTTAATGGGCCTACCTGTACCCATCTAATGAGCCGGGTCAGCCCATTAAGGTATTACATGAAGACCAAAAATAAGTTAAAGGCCCATTGCCTTTTAACTTATAACAAGCCCAAACACATAACCAAGCCCAATACCAAATCTGTTAACACCATTAGTCCCCAAGGACTGTGGTTGCAATAGTAGTATACAACCTCAGGGGCCAAAGCTACCAACTTTCTTATACCATTTTCACCATAAGGACTGTCCACGCTATATCACTTATCAAACTAAGGGACCAAAAGTGTTAATTCTACAAACCTTTAACCCTGTTATCACTAAAACAGTAATACAAACGAAAAACCACTCTTGGCGCCAAAATTCCATATTTGTGTCTTCAACCTCTGGCCCCTGCAACCACAGACAAAAACATCACCCTCCCAACTCAACCCCACATCACATGGGCCAAATACCACTTTGGCAATCCTATGAGTTCCCATTGGCCAAGATTTTGAAGACCGAATGAAGGGCTGTGATGATAGAACTTGGAGACCAAGAATTTTTAATGGCTGAGATGGAAGCTTTGACCTCCTCACACAAGAAACACACCCTCTTTTCTCTCACAGAAGAAACACACTTCAAAGGCCAAGACTCTTAGTGTGTCTTTATAAATAGGTTCTTTGTAAGCCCTAAGAGGCATGTAGTTTTTAATCTTGTTTTATTTTCCAGCTTACATTAGTTTTACTTCGAGCTTATTGTACCTTTTTTTACCTAGTACTCAGATTTTAAGTTAAATGAAATTTAAGTGTTTATGAAAATTCTGTTTTTAAGATTGAAGCATTTTATGTTATAAAACTATTTTATCAGCTCTCAAAAGTTATGTTCCTTGTTACTTAAGCTGTTTCTTGGACATTACAAGCTTTTACTATAGTTTGTGAGATTTTAAAGATATTTCACCAAAACAAATATCAAAGAATCTGTCAAAATTTCACTTGGAGCATGGTGTATAATGGATGTCCATGGGTTAGTGCTTATGTGGATAAGCTATAGGTTGGTTATAAGCTGATTTGAGTGCTTGAATCATTCACAAAAACTCTAGACCTTTGTAAGTTCTCAAAAGTCATTTTTAGCTTAAAAAGTTGAATCTGCATATTGCTGGCTTACTGTGCTTATCTCTGCTTTATATGTCTTATTATTGTGGTTTGATCATGTTTTAATGCTAGTTGTAGTTTAAATCTTGTTGTTTCAAGTTTTGGCAAAATCTGTCTTAAATAGCTTATAAAGTAGCATAGTTGTTAATCTTGTTATTCTGGCTTATTTAGTTGTTAAAAGTTGTTCATTAGGTTTGTATTAAGTTAAAAATTATCTGGACTTTGAGGTTTTAGTGCTAAATCTTAATTTATCAAGCTCAAAATCATGAATATAAGTTTACAGGGGTGTTTGGCAAAGAACAGTACTAACCATTGTTAGTAATGTTTTGACCCATTTGACCTATTTGGGAGATTTGATTACTAATTTAGAGGCCTCTTAATCTATTTTAGGTATTAGTTTAAGTTTAAAAACAAGTTTTAAGGTTTTATGTAGGCATGTTATGAATCTGTGTTATTAAAAAAGCTCTAATTGTGCTTATTTTAATTCTTGGCTTAGAAATCTTTTAAGTTTATGTTTTCATGTTTTTTTTGCTCTCTTAAGTCATATTATTATCTGGTCTCAAAGGTTTATGGTCCATTTCATGTTATGCAAATGTTTTGAAAAACCTGTCATACTTGTTCTTTATTTTCAGTCCCAAAACACCCTTTTTGATTCATAGATTTGAACTAGTAAATGGAACCTTATGGACTTGAGCTTCTGAATATAAGCCCATTGGGAGCTTAACTTCATCTGTTTGGGCTTGTTTAACATTTCCAAATTCATTAAGTAGGTTTAAATTAGGTTCAAAGTTTGCTAAAAACTGAAAAAAGCTGTTAAACCCTCTGTGACAGTTTTGCTTAATCTTTGGATTTCTTGATGTTTATGTGTTTAAGCTCATGTTTTTAGTGTTGAATCTTGTAGTGTAATAGTTAATCTTGTTAGGTTTTGATTTGTAGCTTCTGAAAGTAGCTTTTTGTAGCTTAATCTAGTTTAAAATTAGCTTAAAAATCTGTTTTAGTTAAGTTTTGTAGAAGTTAAGTTAAATCTGCTTGTGTTCTTGCTTTTCAGTGCTTAAAACTTGTTCAAATTGCTTAAATTTTGCTTAGATCTGCTTAATAGGTTAGGTTGTAGTAATAGTTAGCTTATTTAGCTTAGGGAAGAGCTTATTCAAGCTTATTAGAATTTTCAGTTTAGGAATTTAAGTGTAAAAACCTTGTGAGTAATTCTGTCATTTTAGCTAATTTTCAGTTCCTTTTATTAGCTTATTCTTGTTCATTAGTGCTTATTAGGTATAGCTTATTGTTGGTTATTAGCTTATTTGCCTTTTCTTTTGCTTATTAAGTCTAAAATGCCAAATAGTTTAAGCCTTTAGTCTTTTAGCTTTAAAAGCCAATTCTGTCACCCCTTTTTCAGCTTATTCCTGGCTTATTTTTAAGTTGTGTAAAAACTCCTTTTGTTAAAGTTGCTTGTGTTTGCTTATTCTATAAAAGTTTTAAAAAGAAAATTAAAAAAATGGTTTATAAAACAGAGAGGTCACAAGGGTCGAACCTGTGACCTCCCCTTTACATACCAAGCATATTTAACACACACCTCAACACCAACTGCTCTTGGGACTTGTCACCTGTCATTCTTTGCTTTATCAAATATATATAGTCATTTAGTTCATTTAAGCAATCAGCCTATTTTAGCTTATTTCCATCTTATTTCAATAAACTGATTTGCCCATTTTATTTTTCCTAGATTAAGCTTTGTTCAAGGGACTTTTCATGAATTTTTCAGATTTTCCAACTTCGTTTAGTATTTTTAAATTTTTTTTTATAACATTAACTGTTTTTATTCACATAATAAAAATTAACTAAAAGTCAAAAAAAAATATAATTCTTTTTTTTTAATTTTCTTTTATCATTTAGGGATTGTTAATATTAATTTTCTTTCATTAGGGCTAAATTTTGTAGAATTTGGTTTTTTAATGAACGGGATTTGGTCCGTTATCTTTTTTCTTTGTTTATTCACCTAATTGCTTAGGTTTTTTAAGGTTTTTTTTAATTTATATTATGTTCTGACATTTTAGTCATTTTAGGGTTTATAAAAAGTAAAAAAAAAATTAGGATTAAATTTTGATAATTTAGGTTTTAAGTCACGTTTTTTTAGGATTCCCGTTATCGTTTTAGTGATTTAGCTTTAATTGCTTTCGTTTTTAGTTTGCTTTACTTGTTTTTCCCGTAGAATTAGAAAATCCAATCAAAATCTTTGTTATTTAAACATCAAATATCAAACCGACTCTTGACTTTCCATTGCATTCCTCGTACCGAAGAACGACCCGGGTCCGATTTTGAACTTTATTGATTATAAAGTGAAAAGACATACCTTACGGATATATTATATTGTATTGGTGCTCATCTCACTTTTTGAATTTTTGTTGCACCTGGTTAAGGGTGATTTGTTTGAATATTTGTGAACTTTTTGACTTGTTGCCTTGGTTAAGGGTGATTTGTTGATGGTTTACCATATAGTATTATATATATATATATATACTATTGACAACGAATCAATAAGCAACTGCACCGTCGCATGCCAAATCAAATTTGCTACATGTACTCTTCAGGGAAATGCTTTAACATGGTGGAACTCCTATGTTAAGACTGTTAGTCATGAGGTTGCATATGGAATGACATGGAAAACACTAAAGAAGATAATGACTCATAAATACTACCCAAGAGGCGAGATCAAGAAGCTAGAAATTGAATTGTAGAATCTGAAGGTGAAAGGTACTGATGTGTTGAACTATAACCAACATTTTTAAGAGTTGGCATTTATGTGCGGGAGAATGTTTCCCGAGGAATATGATGATGTCGAGAAGTATGTAGGTGGACTTCCCGACATGATTCAGGGAAGTGTGATGGCGTCTAAGCCAAAGACAATATAGGATGCAATTTAGTTTGCAACTAAACTGATGGATCAAAAGATCTATACTTTTGTTAACCGTTAAGCTAAAAATAAAAGGAAGCTTGATGACAACTCAAGAAAGAACCAGAATCAACAGCACCCTTTCAAAAGGCAAAATGTGACAAGGGCCTACACTGCTGCTGGGCCTGGGGAGAAGAAAGTGTACAGAGGATCTAACCTATGGGCCCTAAATGCAACTACCATCACGATGGGCAGTATGCTCCCAAGTGCAACAACTGCAAGAAAGTCGGCCATCTGGCCCGTGACTGTAGAAGCCAAGCTGCTGCTGCCAACAACCAGAGAGCCCTAGGGGAAATTTAGAGGGTTGTCACTTGCTTTGAGTGTGGAGCTCAAGGCCTTTACAAGAGGGATTTCCCAAAGTTAAAGAACAAGAATCAGTGAAATCAAGCTGGGAATGGTAATGCTCAGGCAAGAGCTTATGCTGTAGGTATTGCAGGGAAAAACCAAAACTCTAATGTCGTTACGGGTACATTCTCCTAAACAACCGTTATGCTTTGATTTTATTTGATACTGGTGCCAATAGGAGTTTCGTGTCTACTGCATTTAGTTCTTTGATTAATATCATCCCAACTACACTAGACCATGGTTATGGCGTCGAGTTAGCTGACGGTAAAATAATTTGGGTTAATACACTTATACGGGGTTGCACTTTGAATTTTCTGAATCATCCATTCAACATTGATTTAATGCCCGTAGAGATTGGTAGTTTTGACGTCATAATTGGCATGGACTAGTTATCAAAATATTCAACATTAATTTAACATCGATTACAGCATACTATTCAACATTGATTTAATGCCCGTAGAGATTGGTAGTTTTGACGTCATAATTGGCATGGACTAGTTATCAAAATATTATGCTGTAATCGTCTGTGATGAGAAGATCGTTCGTATTCCCTTTGGAGATGAGATCTTAATTGTTCATAGTGACGGAAGCAATAACGAGCACGGGTCTCGATTAAACATCATCTCGTGCACCAAATGCAAAAGTATTTGCTGAAAGGATGTCATGTCTTTTTGGCACATGTTACCGCAAAGAAGGCTGAAGACAAGTCAAAGGAGA
>BQNB010004451.1:13153-69342 GCA_026074375.1 Tanacetum coccineum | reverse complement strand
GGATACTCCTAAGTCAGCTACCACATACCACCAACTATTCATCTTTTACTTCACCTGAAAATGATACTCGAAAACGTCAACAATAATGTTGGTGAGCTCGTAGGTTTGACCTTAAACCCAAAAGATGTGCCAATATCTCAAACAGTGGACAATAGTACAATATGACAGTGAATATATATGAAGCACCCATGACTTAGCATCCTCTCTAATCATGTAAAACTCGACCTAGCTTACCCGCTAGTAGAACCATCCTAGCATCACCGCTATTCCGGTAGCAAATATATCACTTACGTACCTAAAGGGCCTACCAACTGAAGCACTAGATTAGGGCAGGAGCTCACACATACTAGGGTAGGAGCCGATCCAATAACCACACAAATACTAAGATAGGCGTACCCAGCCGTTCTAATAACCACACACAAATATTAGGGTAGGCGTATCCCTCCGATCTAACCACACAATACTAGGGTAGGCGTACCCCTCCGATCCAAATAACCACACAAATACTGAGGTAGGTGTACCCCTCCGATCAAAATAATCATGCAACACATAATATTCACATAGAAGTCTTAAGCACATATCTTGTCCCAAAAACAAAACCACATTTCGCAGAGTCAAATTTCAAAACAATTTAAAACACATTTGAGTATCATTTTCCCCTAACGGAAAAACAGTAAAAAAATAGGGCTACAAGAACTCACCTCAAGCAAGTCTTTAGCAACCAAATCTCAATCACACAAGCAAATGCAACGACGTCCGCACACGACCTAGTCCAGTTAATGTCCCATTTTAATCATTCATTTCCAAAACAGTCTTCACGTTTGATGCATAGAGGCTAGATGCATTGTACAATTACCCATAACAATTTTAGTGGTGTGATGGTTGACGACATATCCCAACAATCATATAAATCCCATCGCTCAATAATACATACTTATACTATTTAAAGAAAATAGATAAGTAATATAAGTAAATATTTTATACATAAATAATTCTAGATAATATCGATAAGTCCATTCGGTAACCTTAGTCACCGTAAAAATAATCATAATAGAGTTGAAAATGAAACGTTTTTACTATAAAAACATATAGATAAGTTTCGAAGAAAAATTATATTTTTGTGCTTTATGAATTTATTGAAATAAAAATAATTAAATAATATTATTATTTAAAATCAAAAATCATGTTTTTAGGTAAAATTTCTAAGTATAAACTTTTTACGAAATTTCGACATGACCCGTACGTTCATACAACGTTTTCCAAGGTTTTTAACCTTTATTTCAAACAATTTCAAACTTTCGACACTTATTTTCGACAAAATTCCAGAGATCTCGATCTTTACACGTTTACCATAAAAAGTTTTTTTCCAAAATAACGTTCAAATACTACTTCGTAAATACATTTCATTTTCAAAAGTCCGTCAAAAACTCTTAAAACGACTAAATATCGTTTATTGGGCTTTAAGGCCCAATAAGGGTCCATTAAGATACTTATAAGTCCAATACAACGATTTTAAGAGCCCAAGCTAGGGTCCATTTAAATACATCCGCTCATAAAATAATTAGAAAATAATCCGAACCAAATTAAGTCCAACAAATAAGGCCACGGCTTATTGGCTTAACGGGCCCGCGAGCCCAAAGGCCAACCAAAAACCAAGTCTATAAGCCTTTAAAAAATATGCCAGTACGTAACTGTATATATTTGGTATAACGACCATAAGCTATAAAAAATAGTCCGTGAATATACGCAATATAAAGAAAATAACCAAAAAAAACACATCTCTTGTGTTTTTCTTAAATAAGTCGTGAGCAAATAAGCTCAAAATAAGCCATAAAGTGCTTAAAAATAAGCCCAAATAATCTATACAAGCTAATATCCAAAATAAGCTATCTAACAATATATGTTATTCAACCATCACGACCACAACATCAAAACTACAAAACCCCTTTATTTCCTTTTGAATCCGATGCAAGTCAAACACCCCTTTTTATTCGTTTCGTTTCCAAAAATCGATTTTTACGACGATCAACTTGTACAACTACCACCTATGCATCAATATAAACCCAAAAGGACAAACGAAATTTAAATTTAGAAACATACAAGAAAATCTTCAAAATGTAGATTTCGACACGAACCGGACAACCCAAACGTTGTTTAAATGAATACCCAAATACTCGTATCAACCTTGAATAACACTATCTTTGATCAAACATTGGAAAATCTTATGTGGTTAAGGGGATGTACCAAGGAAACAGAACACACATCACTACACACACACGACACACATCACCCACACACTTTATTAGCGTGTTTTATTTTTTTGAAAATGAAATATGATCATGAGAAATTGGAATGGAAAGCATCTTATGTATAATTTTTGGACAAGGTTAGCTAAAATTAAGCCACCATGTCTCCCTCCCCTTATCCTTAACCGGTTGGGATCCTATGGGGTCTCGGGTCTTTCTTTTCATGTCAGGATCCCAAAGTTAATTAGAATTTTTATTCACCTTAAAAATAATTTTCCTTTAACCTAGAGTATTTACACTTTAAACCTTTCAAAACTCATTTGGACATTAACGGACGTGTCAGGACTCGTTTTTCGGCATTTCTTGAAAATTCACGGGTCAACCACCCGGAATACAAATAACATAATAATACCTTCCAAAAAGGGATTATTAATCACAATAAACCATAATTCTCATAAAATCACCACTGTCAACACGGTACAAAATCTGAATAAACTGACAAACGTCACATAGTCAAAGGACTAAAAATGAAATATTCATAACACAAAAGGGGCAAAGGTTACATTCTACCCCCCCCCCCCTTTAAAAGAATTTCAACCCTGAAATTTAGCTATTAATATCACTAAACAAATGCGGGTACTTCAATTTTATCTGATCTTCACGTTCCCACGTGAATTCAGGACCACGTTTTGAATTTCATCAAACCTTAACGATGGAAATCCTACTACGCTCCAGCTTCTTAAACTTCCAAACTTTTCACAAGCTCTTCCACAAAATTTAACTTGGCATCAACTTGGATCTCATCCAGAGGCACTTGCAGTGTTGGATCAGCCAAACACTTCTAAGGATTCGACACGGGAACGTGTCCATGAAACACCATCAATCCTCAAGGCAAATCAAAACTTTAGGCAACGATGCCTACTTTTCAAAAATCGCAAAAGGGTCCCAACAAATCTAGGTGCTAGTTTCCCCTTCTTCCCAAAGTGTACCACACCTTTCCAAGGCGACACTATGAGCAAAACATAGTCACCTACACTAAACTCTAGAGGCTTCCTTCTCTTATCAGCATAACTTTTCTGACGATCAATGCCACAGCGTTTAGTCTGATCCTTAATCAGCGAAGATCTTCTCAGTAGTCTCTTGCACTAACTCAGGTCCTATCAACTGACCTTCTCCAACTTCAGCCCACATAATTGGCGAACGACACTTTCTACCATACAATGCCTCAAACGGAGCACATCTTACACTAGAATGATAACTATTGTTATACAAAAACTCAACCAACGGAAGATAAACATCCCAACTTCCCCCGAAGTCCAAGACGCACACTCTAAGCATGTCTTTCAAAGTCTGAATAGTATGCTCACTCTGACCATCGGTCTGAGGGTGGAAAGCCATACTCATGTCTAAATAAGTTCCCAATACCTCTTGCATTGACTGCCAAAACCTTGATATGAAACAACTATCATGATCTGATATGATCGAGATTGGCACACCATGTCTAGCAACTATCTCATTCAAATACAACCTAGCCAATCTATCCATCTTATAATCCTCACGCATAGGCAGAAAATGAGCAGACTTGGTCAACCGGTCTACAATAACCCAGATTGTGTCATGCCAACTACTAGTCTTAGGCAACTTAGTCACAAAATCCATAGCTATTCCTTCCCATTTTCATACGGGAATCTCAAGTTGCTGGAGCAAGCCAGATGACCTTTGATGCTCAACCTTAACCTTTAAACAAGTCAAACACTTACCAACATACTCGACTATGTATTTCTTCATACTAGGTCACCAATACCTATCTCTAAGGTCATAATACATCTTATCAGCTCCTAGGTGTACAGTGTACTTCGACTTATGAGCTTCATCCATTATCAGGATTCTTACATCACCCTTCAAAGGTACCCATATTCGATCCAGGTAGTACAAAGTCCCATCACTTCTCTGTTCTATCATCTCATTCAAACCTTTCTACAATCCCGTAGACTCATCCACAGCCTCCTTCTGAGCCGCCAGTATCCTATCTTTGATACTCGACTGAAGGGTCGTATTCATGGCTCTAACTCTCCCCTTTTTTGGGAAAATTTTTTTTTACTTTTTGGCTTTCTACTTAGGGCATCACCACCAACATTCGCTTACCAGGATGAGCGAATCCACATCATAATCACTAAACAACTCTATCCAGCGACGTTGTCGCATATTCAACTCTTTCTAACTAAAGATATGCTGAAGACTCTTATGATCCATATAAATGACACTCTTTATCCCATATAGATAATGTCTCCAAATCTTAAGGGCAAACATAACTGCTCTTAATTCCAAATCATGGGTCGTAGAATTCTTTTCATGAAATTTCAACTGCCTAGACGCAATAGTGCTATCCACCTTACAGATCTATCTGCATCAACTACAAAACGACATTCCTAATCCTAGGCCCGATGCATCATAATATACCACAAAATCTTTTGGTCCATCGGGGAGAGCTAGAACAGGTGCATTACACAACTTATCCTTCAAAGTTTAATATGCATTCTCCTGCTCCTCACCCCAATCGAAGGTGTTACACTTTTGAGTCAAGATAGTAAGAGACTTAGCTATCTTAGAAAAGTTCTCAATGAACCTACAATAATATCCAACCAATCCTAAGAATGAATGAACCTCAAACGGTGTTCTAGGGGCTTTCCAATTCTTAACAGCTTCGATCTTACTAGGGTCTACATGAATCCCATTACCATTTATCACGTGCAAACTATACTTCTCTTAGCCAGAATTCACACTTGGAAAACTTAGTATACAATTTCTCCTTCTTGAGCAGTTCCAAGACTAACCTTAAGTGTTCTACATGCTCCTCTCGAGTCTTAGAGTAGATTAAGATATCGTCTATAAATACTATCACAAACTTATCAAGATAAGGTCTACAAACTCTGTTCATCAAATCCATGAATACCGCTGGTGCATTAGTTTGACCATAGGGCATTACCGTGAACTCAAAATGTCCATAACGAGTTCTAAACGTAGTCTTTGGAATGTCATCCTCATGCACTCTCAGCTGAATCTGTATCCAGACCTAAGACCTATCTTTGAGAAAAATTGCGACCCTTGCAATTAGTCAAATAGATCATCAATCCTAGGAAGTGGATAACGATTCTTAATAGTCAATTTGTTCAATTCTCTATAGTCAATGCACATCCTAAAAGAACCATCCTTCTTTTTCACAAACAACACCGGTGCTCCCCAAGGCGATGAGCTTGGTCGAATAAAACCTTTGTCCTGGAGTTCTTTGAGTTGTCCCGACAACTCCTCCAATTCAGAAGGTGCCAAACGATAGAGTAACTTTGCAATCAGTACAGCTGCAGGGATTAACTCAATCCGGAACTTAATTTCCTAGAGAGGTAGCAATCCGGATAAATCATCCGGAAATACCTCGGGAAAATCTCTAACCACAACAATCTCTTCTTGTTTTTTATCACTAGCCTTAGCACTCATCAAAAGTCTCGCTTTCTCTTTCAGTCTTTCTCCTAAGACTCTAAGCACCTTGCTATCTAGTAGTGGTATTCTCACTACTTTCTCATGACAAATTATTTCAGCCTTACTATTTGACAACCAATCCATACCTATAATCATATCAAAACTCCCATGCCCGAATGGTATCAAATCGATGTCAAAGACATGACCCTCGATTTCTCAATTGCAACACTTATAACCTTATAAATCACACTAGCTGTCCGCACTATAGCTAACTCCAATCTCATATCTGAAACCTAATTCATTGGGCTCTATGCCTAAACATACTTATAAAAAGTATGGAAACAAAACAATAGTCGGCCACCAGATCAAATAAGGTAAGTGGCAAAATGATTGATCAAAGAAAACGTACCCGACACCATATTCGGAACATAGCGAGCTTCCTCCTCCCAAACATGAATGCCCCTATCCCCTAGTCTTGGTACCCTTTGGTTTTTTCCAAAACGACCCAGACCCCGTTATTAGCAGCAACTGGGTTTGGATGGATATGCCTCCCGTCCTATGTTGCTATAACAATGTAGGAAAAATCTAGCCTGAAATGTCGGTACTAACCACATTTCGTGGCATCTCCTCCACGAGCAGGTTTGGGATTCCGTTGACCTTTTTTAACCCCGGATTTACATCTAGGCACAAACGAACTCTAGAATTCCCTCACAAGATGACCGGGGCGTACAGGTGAAACACATGCACAAGCCCATTCGGGTGCATAAAAGTAGTTGCAGGTGGTATACACATAGGCCAAGCCCCCATTATCTCTTCCTACAGGTTTGCGGTTGTAAGGCAAAAGCATTTCCAAGTCTCCTAGTCCACTGTTACATCCCTACCATTCTTATCCTTGCTAGGTTCCCCTATATTTCCTCTTTTCTCAACCTTCTTAATTGATCCATTCCTAACAGCCTCATCGATAGTGCACTAGAAATCTGCACAACCTTCTACATAGTCTTTGGCTAAAAATCCGTTGCTGCCAACCTGCCCACGATACTGTGGAGCAAGGCCCATATGACAGTACCCATACCTCTTAATCTTCCTACTTTCTAGAGTACCAAATGTGGAACTCAACCTAGGCCAACCATCAAAAACCTATGCAAGTATACGTAGCATGGCCAGCCCAAACCATGGCGTGATTCCACAACTCAGTTTCTAACTTTGCATCTCAATGAATAGGACAAAACGCCTTCTATCATCATAACCTTAAAGGTCATGTCCACTGACATACCAACAGCAACTTCCCGGCTTAGTAGTGTGCATCTGAAGATTTCCTACCACTTAAGCCTTACCCACGAAGTGAACCAGCAATGTATTTCACCTTTTTGTTTAATACTGACAACACTCCATATCTTGCACGTAACTCAATTTTCTATCCTTCGTGGGGGAGGGTTTAATAGAACAACAACACCTCCCTTCCATCAGATTCCTTAGGTTTACACGCTAAGTAATCCTTAAGACAACCTACCTGGTTGCCATTCACAAACACATTCCTAACATTCTCTCTAACGTTCTCATTAACCAACATTAACCATTCTGATTTTCCACACTGTCCTTGGTTTACATCCTGAGACCTAAAATGACGGGTAAAGGTTAAGCAATTGTTGGCCAATGACTATCAAAAGTGAGGGTGTGCTACCTCCTACACCCCCATTCTGACTCCCTCGAATATTTCCATTAGCTTCATCCCCTGGTGCATTTTCCTTGACCATTCAATCGTTAACATGCTCATCATTACCTCTCCTAGGTCCTCTACCCCTCCCACCTCTACCAACCCGTTCACTCGTTCCCCCTCCTCGTGATTCGGCAAGAGGCCGCCAACACTTTGTGTCCTCATCCTTGGCGGCATTATCTACACGAGGGAGAACATGGGCAACGTTAGGTAGGTGGGAAGACTAACATATATATATATATATAATATCTTACTATATATAATATCAAGAAATATATATATATATATATATAATATAATATAGTATTTCACATCAAACTCAAAGCGAGAACTGCTAGAACTCTCAAAACATACATGCGACGTCTCAATAATCTATTTCTCACATAATGAGTTCTAAATAGAACAAATATGTTTGTTTTCAAAACATATTTGTTCTAAGGAAATTGATGAAGAAAATTGGGAAAACAAATTTTTCATTTGTAAGGTGTGCATCTTCAAAGACAAAAAATTGTATCTCCAATTTCTCATCCAAATTCTTTTTAAAAAAAAATATGTTTTTTAAAACGTATTTATTTTATTCTTAGAACATATGTGTAGGAAAATACAATTATTGAAGCGTGCTGTATGTTTTTTTTGAGAGTTCACACATTCTCGCACTTAGATTTGATGCTGAAAATAAAGTCCCTCCCCCCTATATAAAAATATAATATATAATATATATAATATATATAATATATATAATATATATATATATATATATAATATACGGGGACTTTTAGTTTCCACATCAAATATATATAGATATATATATAATACTATATAATATATATATATATATATATATATATATATATATATATATATATATATATATATATATATATCTATATATATATATATATAACTATACACACAATATCACCTTATGGTGTCAACATCAATTTGTGTGAACGACATTTCTAAGTACGAGTGAGTTGCGATACGCTTATAACTACGTTGGCCACCGTACTTATATTCACATCCTTTCCCAGCCGTACTCAATATTGAGCTCACACATTTTAATGACTGACATAACTAAAACACCAACCTGCGAATACGCGAAAGCAAGCAAAAGCAGAACACCACGCACATAGATCCTATACACAACTAAATGACGGATCTTAGGTTATAGTCTAGGTCAACCCACCTAGTTCTCTATAACCTAGGCTCTGATTACCAATCTGCCACACCCCGACAATGGCTGAAACTCGGGAATGCAACATAATGATCAATCATAACACAAGATACAATATAGAGAAAACTACAATGCATAAACTTTAAGTGTTACGAAGACTATCCACCTCGAACAACCCGATGATGGTCCCAAATCATAACTAATCCAAAATACTCTGACAATTTTAAATGCCCACAGAGGGATCCAAATCCAAACTTAAACCAAAACTTCCAAATACAAATATGCCACATAACAACACAAAATAAAAAACAAGCAAGGCTTCACACAAACACAAAAAATCCACACGGGATGCTCCTAAGCTTGCTACCACATAACACCAACTATTCATCTTTCACTTCACCAGAAAATGATACTCGAAAACGTCAACAATAATGTTGGTGAGCTCGTAGGTTTGACCTTAAACCCAAAAGCTGTGCCAATAACTCAAAACAGTAGACAATAGTGCAATATGACAATGAATATATATGAAGCACCAATGACTTAGAATCCTCGTTAATCATGTAAAACTCGACCTAGCTTACCCGCTAGTCAAACCATCCTAGCAATCACCGTTAGCCCGGCTACGCAAATATAGTCACTTACGATGGCACCAACATGGCCTACCAGCTATCCAGAGCACAAATAGATTAAGGCAGGACCTCACACATACTAGGGTAGGCGTACCCAGCCGATCCAATAATCACACAAATACTGGGGTAGGCATACCCCTCCGATCCAAAATAATCACACAAATACTGGGGTAACGTACCCCCCGACCAATAATCATGCAACACATAATATTCATATAGCATTCATAAGCACATATCTTGTCCTAGTAACAAAACCATATTTAGCACAATCAAATTTCAAAACAGTTCAAAACACATTTGAGTATCATTTTCCCCCAACAGAAAAATAGTAGAAAATGGGGCTTAGCGAAACTACCTCAACAAGTCATTACAACCATCTCACATCACATAAGCAATATGCAACGATGTCCGCACACACCTAGTCTAGTTAAATATCCCATTTTAATCATCAATTTTTCTAAAACAATCCTCGCTTTGACCGCATAGAGGCTAGATGTGTATTTTTAGGTATGTACAATTACCCATAAGCAAATTTAGTGGTGTGATGGGTTGACGCACATATCCCCAACAATCAGATAAATCCATCGCTCAAAATACATACTAAACTATTTAAAGAAAATAGATAATGTAAATCTAAAATAAAATTAATAATAAATAATTATAAATATATCGAATAATCATTCGTTAACCTTCGCACCCCGTAAAAATAAATCCGTAATATGGTATGAAAATGAAAACGTTATCATAATAAAAACCTTTTAAGAAGTTTCGAGAAAAATTATAATTATTCGCATTTGTGAAGTTTATTAAATATAATAATTAAATACTATTTTATTATTTAAAATCATAAATCATGTTTTTTGGTAAAAATTCTCTAAGTATAGAACTTTTACGAAATTTCAACATGACCCGAGCGTTTATACAACGTTTTCCAAAGTTTTTAACCTTTATTTCAAACACGTTTCAAACTTTCGCACGTTTCCGACAAAATTCCAAAATCACGATCTTTTAACGTTACTAAACATATTTCCCAAAATAACGTTCAATACTACTTCGTAAATAAATTTCACTTTCAAAAGTCCGTCAAAAACTCTTAAAACGACTAAATATCGCTTTTTGGGCTTTAAGGCCCAATAAGGGTCCATTAAGATACTTATAAGTCCAAAATCACTGATATACAGGCCCAAACTAGGGTCCATTTATATACATAAGCTCATACTAATAAGTAGAAAATAATTCGGACCACATTAAGCCAACAAATAAGCCACGGCTTATTTGTGCTTAATGGGCGCGAGCCAAAAGGCACCAAAAACTAGTCCATAAGCTTTAAAAATAAGCTAGTATGCTACGTATAGTATTTGGTTATCACCATAAGCCACAAAAATAGTCCGCGAATATACGCAATATAAAGCAAATAACCAAAAACACATCCCTTGTGTTTTTCTTAAATAAGCCGTGTGCAAATAAGCTCGAAATAAGCCATAAAGTGCTTAAAAAATAAGCCCAAATAATCTATACAAGCTAATATCCAAAATAAGCTATCTAGCAATATATGTTATATTCAACCATCACGACCACAACATCAAAACTACAAAACCCCTTTATTTCTTTTTGAATCTGACGCAAGCCAAACACCCCTTTTTATTCATTTCGTTTCCAAAAATCGATTTTTACGACGATCAACTTGTACAACTACCATCTATGCATCAATATAAACCCAAAAGGAAAAATGAAATATAAATTTAGAAACTTACAAGAAAATCTTCAAAATATAGATTTTGACACGAACCGGACAACCCAAACGTTGTTTAAATGAATACCCAAATACTCGTATCAACCCGGAATATCACGTTCTTGATCGAATTTAGAAAATCTATGGTGGTTTGTGGTGGTTGGTGGCGGACGAACACACACACTTATATGTGTTTTATTTTTTTTTAAATAAAAAATGATTATGAGAAATGGGGAATGGAAAGCATATTATGTATAATTTATAGATAAGGTTAGCTAAAATTAAGCCACCATGTCTCCCTTCCCTTATCCTTAACCGGTTGGGATCCTAGGGGGTCTCGGGTCTTTCTTTTCATGTCGGGATCACTTAAAAGCTCGTAAAACTCAACCGTAAAATTCTCTCCAAAGTTAATTAGCATTTTTATTCACCTTAAAAATACTTTTCCATTAACCTAGAGTATTTACATGACATGTCTACACTTTAAACCTTTCAAAACTCATTTGGACATTAACGGACGTGTCGGGACTCGTTTTTTGGCATTTTCTCAAAATTCACAGGTCAACCACCCGGAATGCAAATAACACAATAATAACCTCTAAAAAGGACTATTATTCACAATAGACCATAAATTACCACAATTCTCAACAAAATCACCACCGTCAACACGGTATAAAATCTAAATAAACTGACAAACGTCACATAGTCAAAGGACTAAAAATGAAATATTCAGAACATAAAAGGGGCAAAGGTTGCATTTTACCCCCTTAAAAGAATTTTAACCCCGAAATTCAACTACTAACATCACTAAACAAATGCGGATACTTCAGTTTCATCTGGTCCTCACGTTCCCACGTGAATTCAGGTCCACGTGTCGAATTCCACCAAACCTTGACGATGGCAATTCTACTCCGCTTCAACTTCTTAAACTACTTCTCTAATATCTCCACATGTTCTTCCATAAAATTTACCTTAGCATCAACTTGGATCTCATCCAAGGGCACTTGCAGTGATGGATCAGCCAAACACTTCTTAAGGTTCGATACGTGGAACGTGTCATGAACACCATCTAACTCCTCAGGCAAATCTAACATGTAGGCTATGGGGCCTACCTTTTCAATAATCACAAAAGGTCCAACAAATCTAGGTGCTAGTTACCCCTTCTTCCTAAAGCGTACCACACCTTTCTAAGGTGACACTTTGAGCAAAACATAGTCACCTACACTAAACTCTAGAGGCTTCCTCCTCTTATCAGCATAACTTTTTTGACGATCACGCGCAACCTTAAGTCCATCCTTATTCTGCGAGATCTTCTTAGTAGTCTCTTGCACTAACTCAGGTCCTATTAACTTACCTTCTCCAACCTCAGCCCACATAATTGGCGAACGACACTTTCTACCATACAATGCCTCAAACGGAGCACATCTCACACTAGAATGATAACTATTGTTATATGAAAACTCAACCAACGGAAGATGAACATCCCAACATCCTCTGAAGTCCAAGACGCACGCTGTAAGCATGTCTTCCAAAGTCTGAATAGTACGCTCACTCTGACCATCGGTCTGAGGGTGGTAAGCCGTACTCATGTCTAAACGAGTTCCTAATGCCTCTTGCATCGACTGCCAAAACCTTGATGTGAAACGACTATCACGATCTGATATGATCAAGATCGGTACACCATGTCTAGCAACTATCTCATTCAAATACAATCTAGCCAATCTATCCATATTATAATCCTCACGCATAGGTAGAAAATAAGCATACTTAGTCAATCGGTCCATAATGACCCAGATTGTGTCATGCCCACTACTAGTCCTATGCAACTTAGTCATAAAACCCATAGCTATTCCTTCCCATTTCCATACAAGAATCTCAGGTTGCTGGAGTAAGCCAGATGGCCTTTGATGCTCAGCCTTAACCTTTAAACAAGTCAAACACTTACTAACATACTCGGCTATGTCCTTCTTCATACCAGGCCACCAATACCTATCTTTAAGGTCATAATACATCTTATCAACTCCTGGGTGTACAGAGTACTTCGACTTATGGGCTTCATCCATTATCAGGGTTCTTACATCACCCTTCAAAGGTACCCATATTCGATCCAGGTAGTACAAAGTCCCATCACTTCTCTGTTCTATCATCTCATCTAAACCTTTCTGCAATCTTGCAGACTCATCCACAGCCTCCTTCTGAGCTGCCCGTATCTTATCTTTGATACTCGACTAAAGGGTCATATTCATAGCTCTAACTCTCTTGGGTTTTACTCTTTCCTTCCTACTTAGGGCATCAGCCACCACATTCGCCTTACCAGGATGGTAGCGAATCTCACAGTCATAATCACTAAACAACTCTATCCAGCGACGCTGTCGCATATTCAACTCTTTCTGACTAAAGATATGCTGAAGACTCTTATGATCCGTATAAATGACACTTTTTGTCCCATACAGATAATGTCTCCAAGTCTTAAGGGCAAACACAACTGCTCCCAATTCCAAATCATGGGTCATATAATTCTTTTCATGAATTTTCAACTGCCTGGATGCATAGGCTATCACCTTACATCTTTGCATCAACACACATCCTAATCCTAGGCCTGATGCATCACAATATACCACAAAATCTTCCAATCCATCAGGGAGAGCTAGAACAGGTGCATTACACAACTTATCCTTCAAAGTTTGAAATGCATTCTCCTGAGTCAAGATAGTAAGAGACTTAGCTATCTTAGAAAAGTTCTAAACAAACCTACGGTAATATCCAGCCAATCCTAAGAATGAACAAACCTCAGACGGTGTTCTAGGGGCTTTCCAATTCTTAACAGCTTCGATCTTACTAGGGTCTATATAAATCTCATTACCATTTATAACATGCCCAAGAAACTGAGCTTCAATCTTACTAGGGTCTACATGAATCCCATTACCATTTATCACATGGCACAAAGAAACTATACTTCTCTTAGCCAGAATTTACACTTAGAAAACTTAGCATACAGTTTCTCCTTCCTAAGCAGTTCTAAGACTAACCTTAAGTGTTCTACATGCTCCTCCCGAGTCTTAGAGTAGATTAAGATATCATCTATAAACACGATCACAAACTTATCAAGATAAGGCCTACAAACTCTATTAATCAAATCCATGAATACCGCTAGTGCGTTAGTCAGACCAAAGGGC
This sequence comes from Tanacetum coccineum, assembly GCA_026074375.1. Taxonomy (NCBI): domain Eukaryota; kingdom Viridiplantae; phylum Streptophyta; class Magnoliopsida; order Asterales; family Asteraceae; genus Tanacetum; species Tanacetum coccineum. Next base: position 55,200 of record BQNB010004451.1, on the reverse strand, counting down.
ATTACTGTAAAATTGCAATGTCCGTAACGAGTTCTAAACGCAGTTCTTTGGGAATGTCATTCAATCAGGCACTATCAGCTGATGGTATCCAGACCTTAAGATCTTCTCGTCCTTTGGAGAAAAAAACTTACGGGACTTGCAGTTGTCATTGATCATCACATCCTAATAGTGGTAAACAGATTTTATTAATCCATCTTATTCAATTCTCTATAGTCAATACACATCCAAAAAGAACCATATTTCTTCCTCATAAACAAAACTGGTGCTCCCCAAGGCGATGAGCTTGGTCGAATGAAACCTTTGTCTTGGAGTTCCTTGAGTTGTCCCGACAACTCCTCCAATTCAGAAGGTGTCAAACGATAGGGAGACTTTGCAATCGGTATAGCTCCAGGGATTAACTCAATCCAGAACTCAATTTCCCGGAGAGGTGGCAATCCTGATAAATCATCCGAAAATACCTCAGGAAAATCTCTAACTATAACAATCTCTTTTTGTTTCTGATCACTAGCCTTAACACTCATCAAAAGTCTCACTTTCTCTTTTGGTCTCTCTCTGAATCTCTATGGCAAAGTTGCATCTAGCTGAGTTGGTATCCTCATACTTTTTCATGCAAAAATTATTTTAGACCTTGTGATTAGTACAACCAATCCATACCTATAATCACATCAAACTCCCATGCCCGAATGGTAATCAAATCGATGTCAAAGACATGACCCTCGATTTCCAATTTGCAACCCTTAATAACCTTATCAATCTCTACTAGCTGCTCGCTAGCTATCTCAATCTCATATCTGAAACCTAATTCACTGGGCTTTATGCCTAACAGAGGTATAAAAGTAGTGGAAACAAAACTATAGTCGGCACAAGAGTCAAATAAGGTAGTGGCAAAATGATTGTTCAAAGTAAACGTACCCGTCACAATGTTCGGATCCCGGCGAGCTTCCTCTGCTCACAACATGAATGCCCTACCCCTAGCTTGGTTCCCTTGGTTTCCACGACCCTGACCCCTGTTATTAGCAGCAATTGGGTTTGGACGGTTTCCTCCCAGTCCTTGTACTCTATTCAATCTAGAACATGCTGGTCTGAAATGGTTGGTACTACCACATTTGTGGCATGCCCCACGAGCAGGTGTTGGGTTCCTTACATTTACCGGGTTCACATTCCTAGGCACAACTCTACAATCCCTCGCAATATGACCTAGGCGGTTATAGTTAAAACACGTGTGACAAGGCCCTCCGGGTGCATGGAAGTAGTTGCAGGTGGTACACTTAGGCCAAGCACTCGTATTCTCTCTTCCTACAGGGTTTGCGGTTGTAGCAAAAGCATTTCCAGTCCTAGTCCTCTTATTATCATCCCTACCATTCTTATCCTTGCTAGGTTCCCCCACGTTTCCTCTTTTCTCAACCTTTTTAATTGATCCATTCATAACAACCTCATCAGTCAGTGCGCCAGAAATCTGCACAGCCTTTTACATAGTCTTTTGCTCCGTTGCTGCCACCATCCCACAGATCTGTGGAGCAAGGCCATATACGTACCTCTCAATATTCCTACTTTTTGGAGTCACCAAATGTGGTACTAACCTAGCCAACTCATGAAAACTATCAGTATACGCATCATGGCCAGCCCCGACCATGGCGTGGTTCCACAACTCAGTTTCCAACTTTTGCATCTCATGACTAGGACAAAACTCTTCTATCATCATAAGCTTAAAGTCATTCCATGACATACTAACAGCAACTTCCGCGCTTAGCGTGCAATCTTAGGATGTTCTACACATGTAAAGCCTAACCCACAAGTAAACTAGCATTGTATGTTCACCTTTTGTCAAAACAACAACCCTCGTATAACCTGCACGGACTCCATTTTCATAATCCATCATATAAGAACTTACAGCACCTCCCTTACCATCATAATCCTTAGGGGTACAAGGCTAAGAACTCCTTAATAACAACCTACCCTGTTTTCCATTCTCTAACACATCCTAATATAGCTCTTGAACGTTCACAAAACCACATTACCATTTTGATTCCAAAAAAATCCTTGGTGACCAGCCTGAGTCAAAAAGTAGGCGTGGTAAGAGGTACTGCAATTGTTGGGCAATGTATTTTCGGACAGTCGGTGCCCTCTTACGCCCACAATGACTCCCTCTACAATCCCATTACTCTCTCAACATTCCCATAAGCGACTCCAACCCCATGGTCAATCCCTTGACCATTCCAATTCATCAACACGCTCATATTACCTCCCCCTAGGTCCTCTACCCCTCCACCTCTACCAACCCGTTTACCTGTTCCCCTCCTCGAGATCGGTCAGCATGCCATCTAGCACTTTCCGGTCCTCATCCTTGGGGTATGATATCAACACAAGGTATGAACATGAAATGTTAGGTGGGTAGGAAGACTAACATATATATAGAATATCTTACAAATAGTAATTATTACTCGGAATACCCCCATATGGTGTCAACAACAATTTGTGTGAAATAGTATGTACCAAGTAAGAGTAAGTTTTGAAACTATTTATAACTATGTTAGGCCACCATATTTATATCCGCATACTTTCCAATCATACACAGAATTAACTCGCATATTTCAATGACTGGCATAATTATTAGCACCAAACATAGCAAATACTCGAAAGCAAGCAAAAGCATAACACCGCTCACATAGATCCTAACTGCAACAAAAATGACAGATCTTAGGTTATAGTCTAGCCAACTCACCAAGTTTTTTATAACCATGGCTCTTGAATTACCATCGGTCACTACCCCGACAATGGCGAAAACTGCAGAATTCAACATAATTGATCAATTCATAACACAAGATACAATATAGAGAAACTACAATGCATAAACTTATAAGTGTAAGAAGTGACCATCCACCTTATGAACAACCTCGAGTGTGACCCAAATCATAACTAAATCCAAAATCTCATACAAACTTTTCAAATGCCCACAGAGGTGATCCAATCCAAACTTAAACTAGAACTTCAAAAGAAAACAAATAGCCAAATAAATAAACAAGCAAGTCTTCACACGAGAAATCCACACGGGATGCTCCTAAGCCTGCTACCACATACCACCAACTATTCATCTTTCACTTCACCTGAAAATGATACTCAAAAATGTCAACAATAAGGTTAGTGAGCTTGTAGGTTTGACCTTAAACCCAAAAGCTGTGCCAATAACTCAAAACAGTGGACAATAGTGCAATATGACAATGAATATATATGAAGCACCCATGACTTAGCATCCTCGCTAATCATGTAAAACTTGACCTAGCTTACCCGTTAGTCGAACCATCCTAGCATCATCGCTAGTCTGGTAGCAAATATGTCACTTACGCACCTAAAGGGACTACCAGCTGGAGCACTATATTAGGGTAGGACCTCACACATACTAGGGTAGGCGTACCCAGCCGATCCAATAATCACATAATATTAGGGTAGGTGTACCCCTCCGATCCAAATAATCACACAAATACTAGGGTAGGCGTACCCCTCCGATCCAATAATAACACAAATATTGGGGTAGGCGTACCCTCCGATCCAATAATCATGCAACACATAATATTCACATAGCAGTCATAAGCACATATCTTGTCCCAAAAACAAAACCACATTTCGCACAGTCAAATTTCAAAACAGTTCAAAACACATTTGAGTATCATTTTCCCCCAACAGAACCAATAAAACAACTCGCAATAAATGACAACTTGCTATAGTTAGTAGTCTAATTGAGGCCCAAGTAAACTCAAACCTAGACATAAAAATAAATTAATTAATAGATTTATTTCATATAACCTTATTCTCTTTAAAAAATATAACCTTTGATAACCATAAAAACCTTCAAAAAACCAACATAGAAAAAAAAAACCAAAGGCATCTTAAAACCAATCTGACACAGAAAATACCAAACACCATTCTTCTTCAACGACAAGTACACACAAAATCAAGAGCGATCAACATGAAGGCATCACAACAACAAAACAAACATAAGCCAATCCCTGTCCACACCACACCCACAACAAAAACAACCACACCAACATAAAAATTACCCCGAAGCAACCCCCTACAATTAAATAAACCAATCATAACACAAGGACAGAGGACTTCCAAGCAAACTCAACCAACTGTCAAAACCCACAACCCAACACGTAGAAAACAAGCAGCCTCCCACACATCCTAAAACCCACCGCCACACCCTCCTAAAAAGGCAGAAAACCAACACAAGAGCTCGTAGAGATCAACATAATTAATGATCAATCATGGAACCACAAGGATACCATATAGATAAAACTACAATGCATTAAACTTTAAAAATTGATTTAAAGAAAACGACCACCCAAGCCTTGGAAACAAGATGCTCCACCATGAACATGACCTTACAGAGTGATGTCCACCAAAACCAAATACATAAAAAGAACTAAAAACTTAAATAGAACTAAAAAAATAATAAAATCCACAAAATCACATACTTACACCCAAATTTCAAAATTGCACCACGACGAGAGGGTGGTCCAAATCCAAACTTAAACTATAACATCAAAAAGAAAACAAATAGCCAAATAAATACACAAGCAATGTCTTCACATAACTAAAGACTAGAAATCTCTACAAGGACTGGATGCACCTAAGAAGCCTGCTGACCCCATACCCACCAAATATTTCATCTTTATCTCTTTTCACCAATTCACTAAAATGATACTCAAAAAAATAAATGTCAACAACAATAAGGTTAGTGAAGTTTGTAGGTTTTTGATCCTTAAACCCAAAAGCTGTGCCAATAACTCAAAACAGTGGACAATAGTGACAAAATGACAATGATATATATGAAGCAATAAACCCCATGAACTTAGCATTACCATAGCAATCCGAGTGCTAATCATGGTAAAAACTTTGAACCTAAGTCAACACTTACAATATACACCAAACACTATGACTTACCCTAACCTAAACCAACACTAACCAACAAACCTATACCCCCCATCTAGTATCGAAAACCGTCAACTAACAACACATCGCTAGTTCTGTGTAGCAAATATTGGGTCACTAAATATATGTCACTTATGATATACATTGATTCACTTATATCTAAAATCGCTCAACCTAAAGGGGTACATTTACCTTACCACCATTCTAACTGCTACCCATAAACCACCAAGCCCTCGGAAGGCACTATAATTATGAGTTAAGTGAACTCCTCATCCCCAACACCCTGTACTTTGTGTCAAGACCCGGAACCCCTCCCCAGACCCGAACACTATCATCACACAACCTCATCTCATACATTAGGGAAGGAAACACCACCCGCCTGCTTTATGACCACGCACACTATCCCTCCCACCTTGACCGATGACCCCCTCACCCCCCAGTCCCCGCCACCGCACCCCCACCCCACAAGATAACATCAAGTCAGCGGCCCGCCGACCCACAGACTTTACACTTGAAGCCACACTCTAAGTCCCACCCCCTACCATCAATACCCCCCATACACACAACCTCGCCCAACCGACCCCGATACCCTCACCAACCACCACCACCGCACCCCAAAAATGTATGGTAAACTTAGTCCGTCTAATCCCTCCCCTCCACAACCCCACTCACACATCCGGGACCCTCCTATGAGCCAATTAATCTTGAATCTTTGTGCAAACCTACAACCTAACATACACACGAAAGAAACAGCCGTTCATAATCAATATCACCAAAAACGAAGTTGAAGTTACCCCAAACATCAAACACACCATAAAACGCCCAATTTTCCGCCTATTTTTCGCAATGGAATCCTGGACAGGTTCAAAATTCAAAAAAAACCAGTTCACAAAAAAGAACACATTTGAGTATCATTATTTCAAATTATTTCCTATATCTTCCTCTTTTTTCCTTTTTTTCCTTCCTATATCACTCTTTTTTTTTATTTTTTTCTTCCCCATATTTTTAAATCTTTCCCATCTATTTTATTTATTATTCTCATGAATCATTTTCTTACCTCCAATTTTTATACCTTCCCTATTTATATACCCTCCCTCTATCTCCCCCTCCCTCGCCTCCCCCCAACCGAAAAACAGTAGAAAACATAGGGCTATGAGAACATCATCTCTCAACCTACAGCAAGTCTATAGCAATCAAACATCTCAATCACAACAAGCAAATGCAACGAAAAAACGTACCGTGCAACAAAAAAAGACGAAAATGACCTAGTCCATTTAATTGTCCCATTTTAATCAACATCATATTCCCAAAACAGTCTTCCACTGTTTGAATGCATAAGAAGTCTAGATTTGATTGTACAATTACCCATAACAATTTTAGTGGTGTGATGGATGACGAGACATATCCCACCCAGAACAATCATATACACCCAACACTACTCAAAATACATAAATATTAACTATAGTAAAGAAAATATATAAGAAATATAATAAAAATTTATAATAAAGTAAATCATTATCATTATATCTCGGTAAGTCCTATTTCGGTAACCATACACCGTAAAAATAATCGTAATAGGTTAAAAATGAGACGTTTACACACCTCATAATAAACATATCAGAGAAGTTTCGAGAAAAATTATATTTTTCAATCTTTTAGTGAATTTATTATTAAATAAATAAAAAAATAATAGGAAGAGTGGTTTTTTCAAAAGTTTTAAAATTAAAAAAAAACTGAAAGATAAGATACAATTTAATTATAGGGAAACACACGTGTAAAAAGTATAACAACCACGTATAAAGGTAATAGATCAATTTTAGGTAAGTACCAGATCGTGCCACAAAGGATTTGAGTCTATACAAATAATTAGAAAGAGAATTAGTACTTTAACAACAATTTTTGTGAAAAATTAAAAAATTTTTAAAAACCAGTAATAATAAAGATGACTACTTAAAATAAATAAAAAGCGGGGGGGGGGGGGGGTGGGGGGGGGGGGGGGGGGGCGATAAGTTAAAAATAAATTATAAAGTGTTGGAAATGATAAGACCCTCCCTCGAAGATGGACACTTAACTTATAAAAAAGAATTTCTCCTCCTTCACTCGTCAAGAAACCGTTTTTCGCCCCCACAAATTAACTTAATTAACCTCAACAAAGAAGATTATATTTAGTAGACTAGACCAAAAGATGTCAAACTCAAATAGTTTAGTATTTACTTATTATAATTAAACTATTATGTTTAAAACAATTTACGTAAAGTGATTTCCTTCTCAGGTACAAACGAGTAAAGATCATAGATTAAAATCTTTAAAAAACAACCACATAGATCTTAACAGTCGATTTTTTTTTTTTCGACCAAGTAAATACCGATATGAATAATAATCTAAGTTGAATAAAGCAAAAACTGACAAAGATTAGGATTAAACCCAACAGGTTTGCTGGCCAGACATAAGCTTATCGAGATTAAAAAGTATCACGATCATATATATTACCAAACAACAACTTATTTCATATGTCATTTATCATAAATCATAAAACGTCCACCCGAGTAGTCAATGATGAGAGATTTAGAGTTAGAAGGCCTCTTAAAAAAAATATAACTCCTTAATTGCTATGAGTGATCATAACATAATACGATGATTCATCACTCAACAAATAAAATTATCCCCTTATCTAATATACTAATATGATATTCAAATCCTAATTCTCATCAAACTTTTTCCGTGTTCTATCTTGATCGTTTTGAATTGAAAAAATCTCCAAAAGGGTAAAATGGTGTATAATAATTGCTTGGGTGAATGCTTGGAAAGGGTTTATAAAAGGAAATGATGTGTATGTGATGACGGAATGCTTGTGATATATTGCATACTAACTCATCTCCCCAGTCAATGCCCAGATATCCCTCTCCGAATGCACTCCGCCCTCACCCATTGCCCACAACAACACACCTCACATATCATCGTTATCCCCGATTTAATTCTTTTATTTAGTATCTGCCACCATATCGCGGTTCTCCCCCCTCACAAAGGATCGTTCCGTACCTACGATAAACCCATATCTGAGACCACCCATAAAACTTGTCGCCTATCGATCTGTCTTGTATCATCGGTTCGCCCACTCACAAAATAAATTCGTCTACAAATACGTGTATAAACCGATACTACTCCACACTTCCAACCCAACAACAACAACCAGAACCCCCATCCAACACACCACCGATAGTACGAGGGAGGCGGTGCAACGCGCGCACATACAATATTAAATATGATCGGCAACTTAGGTTACTACCGAAAATGCAACATAATTGAGCTGAGCTTTAAATATACTTCTGACTATTGGGGAGAATAGCTGATCACACAACAGATAAAGTGCGGTGGGGCGGGCTCACTAGCAGAGAAAGACATAGTTGCAAACTTGAGAATGTTATTCATTCTCTTGTATCTTTGAATTTCCAATATGTGTACATTACATGAGCTTTGTTGTTGTTCCTTTTTTTTATCTTTAATGTTCCTTCTAGTGAACCTGCAAGCAATTCATGCTATTAAGTATCGAAAGTTCACGAGAAATGATTAAATAAATACAAATAACGCCACCTAAAACACGTATAATTTGGTGGGCGTTTCAACAAATCCCTCTACAACCTTAGCATTTGCTTGCCCTCAAATCAATCAAGCGAAGAAAATTAAAATCAATTTATAATCGTGATGACGTGTGAAGAAAATTTTGTATTTATTTAAACAAGTGTTTACAACAGTTTAGATAACTTTTCACCATCAATTTTTTCATGCATTGATATATAACCTAAGGCGCCTTCACATAGGGGAATGTGGTTTGATTTAGAATTCACCGTCAGTTCACTTATGGCTCCAGATAGGGTTTTATTAAATTGTGAAGAACACTCAATATGCGCAGAACAAAATCTAAACAGAAAACAAGCTACCATAAAATCGAGTAGGCTTGTACATGACCACATAAACCTGACTGAAACCTGAATGGGCGGAAACTTGATACTGGAAGCAAGAGCATATACTGGTCTTCATCGTGCTCGAAACTTAAGCCTTTATTTCTTGAGAGACTACTATATTTAAATATATATATATATATATATATAGATATATATATATATATATATATATATATATAATATAGTATATATATATATTAGTATATAATACTAATATATATAAATAAATATATATATATATATATATATATTTCATACGAACTAAAAACTAAGCTGCTACAGAACTTCATCTTTTAACTTTAATTTCTTTACTTAGATATTTCAGCAACTTAGTACTAAAGGGAGTGCTTGCAAGAACAGGAACTTACACGGATTCATAACAAAATGATTAAATCAGGTTTCGGCCTAGTAAATGATGATCAAGGGCCACAAGTTCTAGAGGCTTCTAAATTACCGGTCTCACTTCAAATATAAATAATCAACCAACACACAGTTTCAAGAAAAGGCGACAAAACCACATATACACATCCATAACGATGGAATAGATACATATGATTGCTCACTCCTTAACTTGAACAAGCTAAAGGCATCAATTATCTTGGGCACCAAAAGTGGGTACCTGAATATTCTAAAGGCTTATAATTCTTACAATTTAGTGGACTAGATTGTGCTAGCTATAGAGTCAATCCGGTTGGATTTGCCTTACTAAGAGCGTTTTTTAATTTTTTAAAAGCATATATATTATAAGATTTTTGAAAATATCAATAGGCAAAAATTTTAACAGGGCAAACATGGAGGGATATGATTAATTTTTCCTATTTGGCTCCCCTCCACACTTAAGTTGAACATTGCCCTTAATGTGATAACTGGTAATAGAGATAAAATAGGGAAAATTAAGGGAAAATGGTACTTCCTTTAGCATAGGAGAAATGTAAACTGGAGAGGAGCTATCCTTGAAGCAGACTTCATTAAAATTATTCCAAATCTTAAGCAATAATAAACCTGCATAAAAGTAAATACAAAAGCACACAAAGAGAAAATATTTTTGTTGTTTTTAAAAAAAAAAAAAATAAAGGATATGAACAGAAGAATGGAGGAGGGACTCCTCCACACTTAAGTGAAGCACGAGTTGCCTCCCAAGAAGCGCTTAATTTAAGAGAGTCGTTAGCTAGACTCGAACTTGGTGAGTCATTCTTTGGGAAAGAAGGGAGTAACTACTTCCCTTTGGTTATTATAATCTTCTTCTTCATGATATAGTTTGATTCGATGGCCATTAACAATAAATGTTTTTCCATCTTTTCCATAGAGTTCAACATATCCAGATGGATATTGATGTTTCACTACGTATGGTCCTAGCCAATGAGATCTGAGTTTCGATTGTTTAAACTTATATTTTGAGTGAAAGATAAGAACCTTGTTTCCTTGTTTGAATTCTTTTCTCATTCTTAGTTTTCTATCGTGCCAGACTTTGGTTCTTACTATGTATAATCAAGAGTTTTTATAGGCTTGATGTCTAAGTTTATCTAATTCGTGTAACTGGAACATTCGTTTTTCACCAGCGACGATCAGATCTAGATTACAATTCTTCAAGGCCCAGTATGCACGGTGTTTAATTTCAAATGGTAAGTGGCAGTTCTTTCCATATATGATTTTGTAGGGTGTGGTACCGGTAGGTGTTTTGTACGCAGTATGAAAATCCTACAGAGCGTCATCAAGTTTTCTTGACCAAATAGCAGGATTGTCTTTAACAGTCTTTTCAAGAATTCTTTTAAGAGCTCTGTTCATATTTTCAACTTGACCACTAGTTTGAGGGTGATATGATGTAGAGAAACGGTGGTTAACTCCCTATATCTTCATCGTTTTTTCCATTATTTTGTTGCAGAAGTGAGTTCCTCGGTCGCTGATTAGAGCTTTGGGCATTCCGAAATGGCATAATAGTTTCTTTAAGAAAGTGACAACCACTCGTGCATCATTGGTTGGTAAAGCCTGAGCTTTGGCCCATTTAGATACGTAATCAACAGCGACAAGAATGTATTCAAACTTATGCGATTTTAGGAATGGTCCCATAAAGTCAATACCCCATATATCAAAAATTTCTCATACTTGAATGTTGTTTAAGGGCATCTCATCACATTTTGATATATTTCCCGTCTTTTGGCATGCTTCGCAAAGTTGAACTAGAGTATGAGCTTCTTTTATGATTGTCGGACAGTAAAATCCTGAGTCTAAGACCTTTTTAGCGGTAATATTGGGTCCATAATGTCCACCGGTTGGTCCGTGGTGACATTGATCTAAGATTGTTTGGGTTTCTGGTCCAGATACACAGCGTCTGATTATTCCGTCAGAACATACTTTGAAAAGGTGAGGTTCCTCCCAGAAGTAGTGTTTGAGGTCAGAGAAGAATTTGTTCTTTTGTTGATATGTCATTCCTTTTGGTATAATATCAGCTACCAAGTAGTTTGCAAAATCTACGAACCACGGTTCATCTTTGGTGTTGATTTCCATAAGGGTTTCTCCAGGAAAGTTATCGTCCACTTCACTGTCGTCACTTGACTCGTCATTTTCAATCCGGGACAAGTGGTCAGCTGCGACATTTTCTGTACCTTTTCTATCCTTGATTTCTATGTCAAATTCTTGTAAGAGTAGTATCCAACGAATAAGACGTGGTTTAGCATCTTGTTTTTTTGAATAAATGCTTTAGAGCTGAATGATCGGTGTGAACGATAGTTTTTGACAGAATAAGGTAGGATCTGAATTTGTCGAATGCAAAAACTACATCCATAAGTTATTTTTCGATTACGGTGTATTTTTGTTGAGCGGGATTAAGAGTTTTGCTTGCGAAATAGATTGGGTAAAAGTTTTTACCATCTTTTTGACCTAAGACAGCTCCAACTGTGAAATCACTTCATCACACATAAGTTCAAACGGAAGATTCCAGTTTGGGCTTACGATCACAGGAGCACATGCGAGTTTCTCTTTCAATATTTTGAATGCTTTTTGACATTCATCGTTGAATTCAAATGGAGTATCTTTTTCAAGCAGCTTAGTTATAGGTCGGGCAATTTTTAAGAAATCTTTAATGAAACGTCGGTAAAAACCGGCATGTCCGAGAAAGCTTCTAACACCTTTGATGTTAGTATGGGGCGGAAGTTTTAAGATTACGTTGATTTTTGCTTTGTCAACTTCAAGTCCTGCGCCAGACACCTTGTGTCCAAGCACAATTCCTTCTTTGACCAAGAAGTGACATTTTTCCTAATTTAGGACAACATGAGCATCATTACAATGCTGGAGCATTTTATCGAGATTGTTTAGGCATTTTTCAAAAGAGTTTCCAAAGACGGAGAAATCGTCCATGAATACTTCGACGGATTCTTCGATCATGTCATGAAAGATTGCCAACATGCATCTTTGGAATGTAGTTGGGGCATTGCATAGCCCAAAAGGCATTCGCCTATAAGCGTATGTTCCGAAAGGACATGTGAATGTTGTTTTTTCTTGGTCCATATGATCGATAGGAATTTGAAAATATCCAGAAAAACCATCGAGGAAACAGAAATATTTATTTCCTGCGAGTCTTTCTAACATTTTATCCATAAATGGCAAAGGAAAATGATCTTTTGCGGTTGCTTCATTGAGTTTACGATAATCGATGCATACTCGCCAACCCGTAACGGTTATTGTTGGGACAAGTTTATCATTTTCGTTGGTGACAACTGTAATACCACCATTCTTTGGTACACAATGAATAGGACTAACCCAAGGACTATCGGTAATCGGATAAATAATACCGGTATCCAAGAGTTTCACGGTTTCTTTCTTAATGACTTCCTGCATGTTTGGATTTAACCTTCTCTGTTTTTGGACAACGGGTTTCTTTTCATCTAGAAGTTGTATTTTGTGTTTGCAAAATGATGGGAAAATACCATGAATGTCAGTTGTTCTCCAAGAAAAAGCTTCCTTGTGTTTCTTAAGAACGGATACAAGTTTGTTTTTCTTTTCTTTAGAAAGCTGAGATGATATGATTACAGGAAGAAAAGTAGGTTCTTCCAGGAATACATATTCCAGATTATCAGGAAGAGGTATATGTTCAAGATCCGTAGGAGGTTCTTCCAGGTATGTCTTGATTTTATAGTCTGTGTTGATGGTGATTTTTTCGAATAGTGGGTCTTCGGTATCAGATTCAGAGTCAGAGTTTTCATCGGCAGTCAATGCCATGAATTCATCAAATTCAGCAAAGATTTCTTCTTCGAGAAGGGTTCCTTTGATGGAATGGAGGGTTTTACTACCTTCATCTAAAAGAGAATCAAAATCTTCTTCTAAGATTTCATTAATCACATCGATACTGAAACAGGTATCATCGTTCGAATAAGAGTGTTTCATCGCGGAATCGATATTGAAGATCATTCGTTCAGTTCCAACTCCAAGATTGAGTTGTTTCTATTTAACTCGAATAACTGCATCAGCAGTGTGAAGAAATGGTCGTCCCAAGATGAGGGGAACTTTACTATCTTCTTCCATTTCAAGAATAACGAAATCGGCAGGAAAGGTGAATTTACCAACTTTAACGAGCATATTTTCAGCTATTCTAACAGGGTATTGGAATGATCTGTCGGCTAATCTTACGCTCATTTTGGTAGGTTTAAGAGTTTCGAGAGATAGTTTCGCATATAAGGAATACAACATAAGGTTAATGCTAGCACCTAGGTCGGCTAAATCATTACAGGAAAAGGTTTTGTTGAAATTACATGGAATAAGGAAACTTTCAGGATCTCCGAGTTTTGGTGGAACTTTATTTTGGATCATTGCCGAGCTTTCATCACTTAAGAAATCGGCAGAAATTTGTTCTATTTTGTGCTTGTTGCTAATTAGTTCCTTGAAAAATTTTCCATAGTTAGGCATTCTGGCTAAGACGTCGATAAGAGGTACATTGATCCAGACTGCACGGATCATGTTGAGAAATTTTCCGTATTGGGCTTCCATTTTTTCTTTCCTTAGACGTTGAGGAGACAGGATTTTTGGTTTGTATGGTTTGGGTAACGGAGTTTCTTTGGCTGGTTTTGGATTTTGAGTTTTTGGTTGTGGTGTAGGTTCATTGTCTTCATCATCACTATCGAAGTTGATAGGGGTTTCAGAATTGTCACATGCTCATTGCGGGATTGCGGTGGTTGACAGGATTTGGAGTTGTGCCCTTTTAGGTTTGGTTGAGTGTTACTTGGAAGAGATCCAGAAGGTCGACCAGATTGCTTGTCAGCGAGTCTGTCAAACTTAGTCTCAAGATTCTGGATTGAAGCTTGATATTTTTTGCTACAGTTTCGAGTTGGGTATTGAGATCCATGAATGTTTCTTTGACAAAAGCGTTAGTTGATTGTTGAGATTTCAAGAAATCATTGAATTGTTTCTGAAGATCGTATGGTTTATCATCGGTATTTGATCGGTAGTTATCTCGATTATAATCATTTTGTCCGCTTGAACGCCAATTATCGCGATTCGAGTCTCGGTTGCAGTAATCATTGTAAAAACGAGTCTTATGGAAAGTTTGCATGAATTTGGCTTCTTCTTCATGGGACATCGGTATGTCATCTTCATCAAGATCGGGTTTTGTTTTTTAGCATTTGATTGGAGTTCTTTGTACTGAGCATCCATTTTTAGGGTCATGGCATCCATTCGAGTCATAATTTTGTCGGCATCAGAATTACTACTACCTTCATCGGCGAAAGCAACGGTTTTCTTAAGAGATTATTTAGTTTTTTGATTTTTAGCCCAGTCAAGCTTGAGTGAGACTTTATCTTCGAGAAGATGATAAGCTTGATTTGGTGTTTTATAGAGGAAAATACCATCGGCTTCGGCATTTAGAACTTCTTGGGTTATTTCGCTGAGATCATGATAAAAGATTTTTATAATGTTGCCTTTAGACAGATTGTGACCATGGCAGTTTCAGAGCATTTCCTTCATACGAAGCCAAGCATCGGTTAGAGATTTGTTTTCATGTTGAGAGAAAACTCATATTTCTCTGAGGAATCGGTCGAAAAGAGCTGGGGGAAAGAATCGGCTAATGAAAGCAGTTCGAAGTTCATCCCACGTTTTGATAGTTCCTTCGTTGAGTTTGTCCAGCCATGTTTTTGCTTCTCCAGTTAGTGACAGGGGAAACATCATCAGGCAGACGGCTTCATTTTTAGTATCTCTGTATTTAAACATATCGCAGATTCCGAGGAATTCGTGAATGTGTTTATGAGGATCGGTTTTGGTTCTACCATCAAATTGGTTTCCTTTGACAAGAGTCAAGTGGTTACCTTTAATAGCAAATTCGTTTGCGGTTTCAGGAATAGTGATTGCGGAACCAAGAGTTGGAGCGACAACATAGTCGGCAGCCCACATGGGTTCATCATCCATTGGATTGTAATTTCGAAGAATATCAATAAAGTGGCGGAAGTAATTGATGTTAATAATTGGCGGGTAGACAATTCTCGGATGTTGTGGTGGATTATTTCTTTGATCCGAAGGAACACTTCTGTTTCGATCGACAAGTCTTTATTTAGAGTAAGTATGCAGCCAAGAGAGAAGTTGGTTTGGGTTGACTCCATGAAAATTGTTCGACGAATTTTTAAAAAAAGGGAGTTTGAAAGTAATTTTCCAGGATGACTACAAAACAGCTTAAAAAATCCCCGCAAGCTGCGCTAAACTTTGATGTGTTCCAAAGCATACATTTATAATGACTGAAAAACCGTTTTTTTATTATATAAACACCCGGGTAAAAGTATAACCACGTATGTAGATAAATCTTTTGGTAAGACCAGTCGGTTTCCACAGGATATGAGTAGTGTTCAACATAATCAGAAAGAAAATAGAAGCTTTAACCACAATTTTGAAAGGAACTTGATTTTACCATGAGAAAAAGAGATGACTACTCGGATAGTCCAAATATCATTTCTAAGTAATTTGGAAAAGATTAGACCTCGCGGTGGAACATAATTAATAAAGGATTCCTCTTCAAAAACGTTTTCACAAATTAACTTAATTAACTCAAGACTTATATTTAGTTAACTAGACCAGATGTGACACTTAAATAATCCAGTTACTAGTACATCAGAGCTTATTTGTTTATCAATTTTACGAAAAGGGATTCTTCCTCGCACAAAACGATAAAGATCATAGACAAATCTTTAAAATCACATAAATCATGACGGGTCTCTAGACCTATACCAAAATGATTATTTAATTTAAGTTGATAAGCAAAGATGGACAAGATAAGATATAATAAGATTTCAACATAAGCTTGAGATTAAAGGGATAATGATCATACCAAATGCTTATTCATTATCATAAACTTTAACCGAGTATTCCGTGAAGATTAAGCCTCTCATAGGCTAAGCAGTGGTTCATAACAAAAGTAGATTTAACGTAGACTTCCATTACTTCAATATCTATGCAGATAGACCATCTTCGTTCTTAATCGTTAGATCTTTATTCTTCAAAGGAGCAGTAAGTGTTGTTTTGTGATTTATATGGAGATGGATCAAATTAGTGTATGTGTGTAGAGGATATGTTTTAGGAATGAAAGAAATGATATTAAGAGAGTGAAAATATCATCCTCTACTATAGCTGATTTGGTGACAGTGCGCGGTGACACAAAAGTTTTGTATGTCGGCGACACTTGGTGATTAAATGCACTAGCAAGTAAATTTTATTTAGTAGTTGTGGCGCACAATAAAATAAAGTGTGGCGCACATATGGTGTATAAATGCAGTAGCATTAAAGTCTTCATAAATGCTTCATATCAGATGAAGTGCGGCGCACACAAAAGAATGTGCGCTACTTGTTGAGTTAGGATCTTGTTGCTGTCTTTAACTTGAAGATAAGTGCGGCGTATAAATGACAAGTGTGGCGTAAATTTGGCATTTAGGCTTGATTGATGATCTTCTCTTGAATGATATGTTCTTTAACGTGTAAGTATTTGGCTTTGATGTATCTAACCTCGGGATGTCTTCTCGTGAACCTGCAAGCAATTTTAAGCTATTAAGTATCGAAAGTCACTTGAGAAAATGATAAAAATATAGACAAATAACGCATAGAAATCATGGTATAATAGGGGGCGTTATCAAATCCCTCACACTAAGTTTATATATTGCTTGCCCTCAAGCAATCGAAGCGAGAAAATAAAATCATTTATCATGACGTGGAGAAAATTTGGATTTTATAAGAGTTTGCATATTAGGTAACTTTTTAGGCATAGACATATAATATAGAACCTCACATAGGGATAGTGTTTGATTTTTAATTCACTCAAGCCACTCAAATAAGGTTATATTTTTGTAAAGAACACCCAATATGTACAGACATAATCCAAACAGCTACCATAGGCTTGTACTTAGCACATAAACCTGATCGAAGGGCAGAACTTGATACTGGAGTGGATACAATCTTCACGTGCCAAAACATAAGCCTTTATTCCTTTGAACTACACATATATAAAATTTCCTTTTTTTAGATTGATAACCAAGGCTTGGCACATAACTTCTTCTTTTAACTTTAACTTAGAACTTACAACAATTTAGTACTAAAGGGAGTGCTTTGCAAGAACAGGGACTTGCGGAATTCATTACATGCGATTAGGCTTCGGTCTAGTAAATGATGATTAAGCACAAGTTCTAGAGCTTCTAAATTACCGGCTCTCTCAAATATAATGATCAACCAATACCAATGTTCTAGAAAAGGCGAAAAATACCATACGTACACATCCGTAACGACGGAATAGACACTTATGATTGCATTCAAACCTTAACTCGAACAAGCTAAAGGAATCAATTATCTTGGGTACCAAAGGTGGATACCCGAATATTTAGTAGGCTTTGAATTCTCACAATTTAGTGGACTGGGTTGTGCTAGCTATAATGTCAATCCGATTGATTTGCCTTACTAAGAGCATTTTTTAATTTTTAAAAGCATATGTATTAATTTTTTTGAGATTTTTCATGAAATATCAGTTAGAAAATTTTTGACAGGGCAAATATGGAGGGATATGCTTAATTTTTCCTATTTGGCTCCCCTCCACACTTAAGTTGAACATTGCCCTCAATGTGATAACTGATAATAGAGATAAAATAAGGAAAATTAAGGGAAAACGATACTTCCCGGTGCATATAGATATAGTTGCGAGAGAGCTATCCTTGAGCATACTTTATAATTTTTCATATCTTTAAGCTTAAGTACATGCATAAAAGTAAACAAAAAGCACACAAAAAGAAAATATTTTTGATGTTTTTTTTAGAAAATAAATAAAGGATATTAGTAGAAGAATGGAGGAGGGACTCCTCCACACTTAAGTGAAGCACGGGTTGCCTCCCGAGAAGCGCTTAATTTTTAAGAGAGTCTTTAGCTAGACTCGTACTTCGTGAGTCATTCTCTTGGGAAAAAGGGAGTTACTGCTTCCTTTGGGTCATTATCTTCTTCATGATATAGTTTAAGTCGATGGCCATTGACTATGAACGTCTTTCCATCTTTTCCATAAAGTTTAACATATCCGAATGGATATTGATGTTTTACTACATAAGGTCCTAACCATCGAGATCTGAGTTTCGGTTGTTTAAATTTGTATTTCGAGTGAAATAGCAAAACTTTATTCCTTGTTTGAATTCTTTTCTCATTCTTAATTTTCTGTCGTGCCAGACTTTGGTTCTTTCCTTGTATAGACGAGAGTTTTCATAGGCTTGATGTCTAAGTTCGTCTAACTCGTGTAACTGAAACATTCTTTTCTCACCAGCAGCGATGAGATCTGGGTTGCAATTCTTCAGAGCCCAGTATGCACTGTGTTCAATTTCAAATGGTAAGTGGCAGTTTTTTCCATATATAAGTTTGTAGGGTGTGGTACTGGTAGGTGTTTTGTAAGCAGTGCGAAAAGCCCACAGAGCGTCATCAAGTTTTCTTGACCAAATAGCAGGATTGTCTTTAACAGTTTTTTCAAGAATTCTTTTAAGAGCTCTGTTCGTGTTTTCAACTTGACCACTAGTTTGAGGATGATATGATGTGGAGAAACGGTGGTTAACTCCATATCTTTTCATTGTTTTTCCATTATTTTGTTGCTGAAGTGAGTTTCTCTATCGCTGATTAGAGCTTTGGGCATTCCGAAACGACAGAATAGTTTCTTTAGAAAAGTTATAACAACTCGGGCATCATTGGTTGGTAAATCCTGAGCTTCAGCCCATTTAGATACGTAATCAACAACTACAAGAATGTATTCAAACTTATATGATTTCGGGAACGGTCCCATAAAGTCGATACCCCATATGTCGAAAACTTCACATACTTGAATGTTGTTTAAGGGCATCTCATCATGTTTCGATATATTTCCTGTCTTTTGGCATGCTTCGCAAAGGCTAACTAGAGTATGAGCTTCTTTGATGATTGTCGGCCAGTAAAAACCTAAATCTAGGACCTTCTTAGCAGTTATGTTGGGTCTATAATGTCCACCGGTTGGTCCGTGGTGACATTGATCTAAAATGGTTCGAGTTTCTGGTCCAGATATACAGCGTCTGATCATACCGTCAGAACATACTTTGAAAAGGTAAGGTTCTTCCCAAAAGTAATGTTTGAGGTCAGAGAAGAATTTGTTCTTTTGTTGATACGTCATCCCTTTTGGTATAATATCACCGACCAAGTAGTTTGCAAAGTCTGCTAACCAAGGTTCATCTTTGGTATTGATTTCCATAAGAGTTTCTCTAAGAAAGTTATCATCGACTTCACTGTCATTGCTTGACTCGTCATTTTCAATTCAGGACAAGTGATCAGCAGCAACATTTTCTGTTCCTTTTCTATCCTTGATTTCTATGTCAAATTCTTGCAAGAGTAAGATCCATCGAATAAGGCGTGGTTTAGCATCTTGTTTCTTGAATAAGTGCCTTAGAGCTGAATGATCGGTGTGAACAATAGTCTTTGAGAGAATAAGATAGGATCTGAATTTGTCAAATGCAAAAAATACAGCCATAAGCTCTTTTTCAGTTACGGTGTATTTTTGTTGAGCGGGATTAAGGGTTTTGCTTGCGAAGTAGATCAGGTGAAAGTTTTTACCATCTTTTTGACCTAAGACGGCTCCTACTGCGAAATCACTAGCATCACACATAAGTTCAAACGGAAGATTCTAGTTTGGGCTTACGATCACAGGAGCACATGTGAGTTTCTCCTTCAATAATTTGAATGCTTTTTGACATTCATTATCGAATTCAAATGGAGTATCTTTTTCAAGCAGTTTAGTTAGAGGTCGGGTAATTTTTGAGAAGTCTTTAATGAAACATCGGTAAAAACCGGCATGTTCGAGAAAGCTTCTAACACATTTGATGTTAGTATGGGGCAGAAGTTTTGAGATTACGTCGATCTTTGCTTTGTCAACTTCAAGTCCTGCGCTAGACACTTGTGTCCAAGCACAATTCCTTCTTTGACCATGAAGTGACATTTTTTCCTCATTAAGACAAATGGGCTTCCTTATGACAACCACGTGGCTATATTTTAATTCAGGTTGTTTAGGCATATGTCGAAAGAGTTTCCGAATACAAAAAATCATCCATGAATACTTTGACTGATTCTTCGATCATATCGTGAAAGATTGCCAACATGTACCTTTGGAATGTGGCAGGAGCATTACATAGCCCAAAAGGCATTCGCCTATAAGCATATGTTCCGAAAGGACATGTAAATGTTGTTTTCTCTTGATCATTAGGATCGTAGGAATTTTGAAAATAAACCAGAAAAAACCATCGAGGACACAAAATATTTGTTTCCTGTGAGTCTTTCTGAACATTTAATCCATAAAACGCAAAGGGAAATGACTTTTGTGGTTGCTCAAATAGTTACGATAATTGCTGCATACGCTCCTAACCTGTAACGGTCTTTTTGGGACAAGTTTCATCGTTTTCGTTTGTGGACCAACTGAAATACCTCCTTTCCTTTGGCAAACAGTGCATAGGCTAACCCAAGGACTATCGGCAATTAGATAAATAATACCGGTATCTAAGAGTTTCATGATTTCTTTCTTAAACGACTTTCCTGCATGTTGGATCACCTTCTTATCCATATCCCCCTTCCCCTCCCATGTTCTCTGTTTTTGGACAACGGGTTTCTTGTCATCCAGAAGTTGTATTTTGTGTTTGCAGAATGATGGGCAAATACCAGGAATGTCAGTTGTTCTCCAAGCAAAAGCTTCCTTGTGTTTCTAAAGAATGGATACAAGTTTGTTTTTCTTTTCTTTGAAAAGCTGAGATGATATGATAACAGGAAGAAAAGTAGGTTCTTCCAAGAATACATATTCCAAATTATCAGGAAGAGGTTTTAAGTCAAGATATGTAGGGAGGTACTCTAAGGATGACTTGATTTTATAGTCTTTGTTGATGTGATTTTTTTGAATGTGGGTCTTCAATCTCAATTCAAGTCAAGTTTTCATCGGCAGTCAATGCCATGAATTCATCGAATTCAGCAAAGATTTCTTCTTCGAGAAGGGTTCCTTCGATGGAATGAAGGATTTTACTACCTTCATCTAAAAGAGCATCGAAATCTTCTTCTAAGATTTCATCAATCACATCGATACTGAAATAAGTATCATCGTTCGAATAAGAGTGTTTCATCATGGAATCGATATTGAAGATCATTCGTTCAGTTCCAACTCCAAGATTGAGTTGTTTCTGTTTAACTTGAATAACTGCATCAGCAGTGTGAAGAAATGGTCATCCCAAGATGAGGAGAATTTTAATGTCTTCTTCCATTTCGAGAATAACAAAGGTGAATTTACCAACTTCAACGAGCATATTTTTAGCTATTCTAACAGGGTATTGGAATGATTTGTCGGCTAATCTTACGTTCATTTTGGTGGGTTTAAGAGTTTTGAGAGATAGTTTTGCATATAAAGAATACGGCATAAGGTTAATGCTAGCACCTAGGTCGGCTAAAGTTTTACAGGAAAAGGTTTTGTCAAAATTACATGGAATAAGGAAACTTCCGGGATCTCTGAGTTTTGGTGGAACTTTATTTTGGATCATTGCTGAGCTTTCATCGCTTAAGAAAGCGGCAGAAATTTGTTTGATTTTGTGCTTGTTGCTGATTAGTTCCTTGAGAAATTTTCCATAGTTAGGCATTTTGGCTAAGACTTCGATAAGAGGTACATTAATCCAGACGGCGCGGATCATGTCGAGAAATTTTCCGTATTGGGCTTCCATTTTTTCTTTCCTTAGACGTTGAGGATACGGGATTTTTGGTTTGTATGGTTTGAGTAACGGAGTTTTTTTGGCTGGTTTTGGATTTTGAGTTTTTGGTTGTGGTGTAGGTTCATTGTCTTCATCATCACTATCGAATGATAGGGGTTTCAGAATGTCTCCGTTGAACATATTGGGTTAACTGGTGGGTTATAGTTTTTTACCGCTGTCTTGTGAATGCGGCATTCACAATGCTCATGCTAGATTGCGGTGGTTGATAGGCCTTGTAGTATGCCCTTTGGTTTGGATGAGTGTTACTTGGAAGAGAATCCCAGAAGGTCTACTAGATTGCTTGTCAGCGAGTCTGTCGAACTTAGTCTCAAGATTCTGGATTGAAACTTAATGATTTTTTGCTACGGTTTCGAGTTGGGTTTTGAGATCCATGAACGTTTCTTTGACAAAAGCGTTGGTTGATTGTTGTGATTTCATAAAATCGTTGAATTGTTTCTGAAGATCGTATGGTTTATCATCGGTATTTGATTGGTAGTTGTCTCGATTATAATCATTCCATCCGCTTGAATGACAATTATCGCGATTCGAGTCTCGGTCGTGGTAATCATTGTAAAAACGAGCGTTACGGAAAGTTTGCATGAATTTGGCTTCTTCTTCATGGGATATCGGTATGTCATCTTAATCAAGATCATGTTTTGTTTTTTTAGCATTTGATTGGAGTTCATTGTACTGAGCATCCATTTTTAGGGTCATAGCATCCATTCGAGCAATAATTTTGTCAGTATCAGAATTACTGCTACCTTCATCAGCGAAAGCAACGGTTTTCTTAAGAGATGATTTGGTTTTTTGATTTTTAGCCCAGTCAAGAGCTTGGAGTAAGACTTTATCTTTGTGAAGCTGATAAGCTGATTTGTGTTTATAGAGGAAAAGTACCACGCCTACGACATTTTGAACTTCTTGGGTTATTTCGCTGAGACCATAATAGAAGATTTTTATAATGTTGCCTTTGGACAGATTGTGACCATGGCAGTTTCGGAGCATTTCCTTCATACGAAGCCAAGCATCGGTTAGAAATTCATTTTCATGTTGAGAGAAAGCTCGAATTTCTCCAAGGAGTCGGTCGAAAAGAGCTGGGGGAAAGAATCGGCTAATGAAAGCGGTTTGAAGTTCATCCCACGTTTCGATAGTTCCTTCGTTGAGTTCGACCAGCCATATTTTTGCTTCTCTAGTTAGTGATAGGGGAAAGATCATCAGGCGGACGGCTTCATTTTTAGTATCTTTGTATTTAAACATATCGCAGATTCTAAGGAATTCATGAATGTGTTTATGAGAATCGGTTTTGGTTCTACCATCAAATTGGTTTCCATTCACAAGAGTCAAGTGGTTACCTTTAATAGCAAATTCGTTTGCGGTTTCGGGAATAGTAATTGCAAAACCAGGAGTTAGAGCGACAACAAGGTCGGCAGCCCACATTGATTCATCATCTATTGGATCGTAATTTTGAAGAATATCAATAAAGTGACGGAAGTAATTGATGTTAAGAATTGGCGGGTAGACAATTCTCGGATATTGTGGTGGATTATTTCTTTGATCGTATGGAACTCTTTTATTTCGTCGACGAAGTCTTCTATTCAGAGTACGTTCAGATTCAGGTAAAGGTTCAACAAGTTCAGAATTGCAAGCACGTGTATGCATCCAAGAGAGAATTTGTTTGGGGTCAAATTGCCAGAAAACTGTACGGCGATTTTTGAAAAAGAGGGGGAGTTAAAATAATTTTCCAGGGTTGACTACAAAACAGCTTAAAAATCCCCGGCAGCGGCGCCAAAAACTTTGATGTGTTTCCAAAGCTTTAAATTAATGACTGAAAATACCAAATTTTATTATAGGGAAACACACGGGTAAAAGTATAACCCACGTATGTAGTATAATCTTTTTGGTAAGACCAGGTCATTCCACAGGGATTTGAGTAGTTTTCAAATAATCAGAAAAAAAATAGACTTTAACAATTTTGAAAGCAACTTTTATTTTACCAGTGATAATAAAGATGACTACTCGGATAGTTGAAAATAATTTCTAAGTATTTGGAAATGATTAGACCTCTAGTGAACTTAATTAATAAAAGGATTTGCTCGTCAGAAACGTTTTCCACAAATTAACTTAATTAACACAAGACTTTATATTTAGTTAACTAGACAGATTGTCACTCAAATAATCCAGTACTAGTATATCAAGCTATTTGTTTATCAGTTTACGAAAGTAATTTCTCGGCACAAACGATAAAGATCATAGACAAATCTATAAAACTACATAAATCTTAACGGCCTCTCCGACCTTTATACCGAAATGATTATATAGAATTTAAGTGATAAGCCAAAGATGGACAAGAAAGATATAATAGATTTCAACATAAGCATGAGATTAAAGAGATCATGATCAGACCAAATGCCATATTCAATATCAAATACATCACCGAGTAGTCATTAGAATTTAGCCTCTCATGGCTTAAGGTGGTTTCAACAAAAGTAGATTAAACAAAGACTTCCATTATGTTCAATAACTAATTGAGGTCGTCGTCGTTCTTGACGTTAGACTTTATTTCTTCAAAGGAAGTATTTGTTGTTTTGGTGTTTATATGGATGATGGATAAGAGGATTGGAGTATGTGTGTGAGGGATATGATTTTTGGAATGAAAGGAATGATTTAAGTGAAAATTCCACCTTATTATAATAAGGCTGATTTTGGGTGAAAAGTGTGGCGCACACAAAAGTTTGTGTGGCGCACAGAAAAGTTTGTGCGGCGCACTTGGTGATTAAATGCACTAGCATTAAATGTTTATTGAGTAAGTGTGGCGCACAAGAGAATAAGTGCGGCGTATTTACGGTGTAAATGCAGTAGCATTAAAGTCTTCATAAATGCTTCATATCAGATGGGAAGTGCGGCGCACACAAAAGAATGTGCGGCGTACTTGTTGAGTTAATGCAATGTTGATTGTCTTTGACTTGAAGATAAGCGCGGCGCACAAATGACAAGTGCGGCGCACATTTGGCATTTGGGCTTGATTGATGATATTCTCTTGAATGATGTGTTCTTTAACGTGTAAGTATTTGGCTTTGATGTATCTAACCTTGGGATGTCTTTTAGTGAACCTGCAAGCAATTTTAAGCTATTATGTATCGAAAGTTCACGAGAAATGATAAAATATATACAAATAATGCCATAGAAAACATGTATAATTTGGGCGTTATCACATTTGCAGGTAATATATGGAGTATTTTGCCACTAAAAAGTATTAAATATTTAATGTTATCAGTTAGCTTTGAAGTTTAGTAATTATAGAATAATGGTTTGGTACACGAAAATGAACTGTGGCGTTATTGGGTAAGAGGTGATGATGAAGAGGTATTGACCGATGATGAGCTTTCTAATCATGAAGAAGAGAATATGGGTGAAGGAAACGAAATTGCTAAAATCTTTAGGATAGAAACATATATATTCCACTTCAAAACACCTCTATGCAAAGCATTTAAGAAGTTCAACTATGTTCTCCATATTGATGTTGATGTGCTCACAGGAGATCTACCAGTGTTTAAAACATATGAAGAATATAAAGACACGTTGATCTATGAATGGAACAAGGAAGTACCAATGGGGCGAAGAAAATTCGTAGTTGGAAGATGAGATCTGGAAGGAACCTATTGATGATATTGATCATGCTTGCAAACCGTTTTGTTTTAAAAGTAGACATGTCAAATGGCCTACTTGTAATTGGAAAGGAGATGGAAACTGTAATGTAGGAAATTTATCGGGAATGATTCGGTTGGCAACATGACTTATTTTCAGAATTATGAGTGGTATGAAGGACTAGAAGATGGTGACTTAAAAGACCAAGCTTTAAAAGAAAAGGCCATTTTGGAAGGATCATAGGGACACAAAAATATAAAAGGATTGAATTTTTGCTCATGGTTGAAACAATGCTTCGGGAATTACCACGAACTTGATTATAAGCTAATGACGATGCTGCAAGAATATTGGTGGGGAAAGAAGGAAGAGGAAGAATCAAGTGATGATGCATGGAGACATTATTCCCCCGTTGACGAATGGAAGGGTTATGAGCATACAACTTACATTGAAACCGATGTAATTTCTAATCAAAACACTTATAAGAATGTTTGTCAAATATTTAAGGATCATGCAGGAATGACTAATGATGATGCAGCTAAAGCGAATCAAGAATGGTTTGATGAACGTGAGCCCATGGAAGAGGATGATGACATCAGTGATTTAGATGATTACTTAATGCCGAGTGATGCTCCTTATTATGTTAATGAAGAAGAAGAGATATTCAAGGAGAGAAGGAGCAAATTACTTGGGATACCCTATAAGAAACCACCAACATTCAAATCGGAAAAGTTCGAGGTGATTAAATACTCGCTGGGACCATCAGAAGAATATGTCACTATCAAGGAACATGATTATGATATTTGGGTACGAACCAAAGAGAACGTGTCTCAAGTCTATGAATAAATTTTTCGCAAGAAGGATGAAGGGTGATCCATGACACGTACGAACTAAAAGAGCTGGAGCAAGTCTAACTTAAAGACTTTTCTGTAAACAAAAGTGCTTCCGGAATGTAATTTCAATTTTTGTTATCAAGTTTGTCTTCCCAGTATGTCGATACGGCGTATCCAATTCAATGGATACGGCGTATTGACTAACCTAGACGTTATCCATTTTATTTTCCTGCACTTTAAAACTTTATTATCAGACTTGTCAATGCGGCATATTCATAACTATGAATACGGTGTATTTGAACTCTGACCCGTATTAGGTTTATTTTTCATACAGGTTTTAATACGGTGTATCCTGAAATATGGATACAGCGTATCGCCTACCTGTACAGTTTTTGTTTTTTTGCTAATCGATGTTTATTTGGAGACACAATTGCTAGGGTTTTCTGAGATTAATACAAGAACGTACTGAATGAGATTAATGAAATTGGTGGTACACATATTATCTGAAATCTTATCTGTGTTGTAGTCATGTTGGTATCCAGACGTTTTTACAACACACATTATTACTCACACACTTATCATGGAGGATCATACCGAGCAAATCTCAGGGGAGTTTCCATTCTAATTATTTTTATTTCCTGTTTTTCATGTTATATTTATACAATGCAGGCGTTGTATATCTCAAGTGGGGGGAAGAGAATTAGAACACTACTTGTCCTTATTCATAATAATATGCCTAATGTACTCAAATTTTAAATTTTTTAAGCATATTTTTATGAGATTATTAGTGGTATAACCCGCACACATAACCCTTATTTCCATATTGTGAGGATTAAGCCTATTTCGTTTCCCCCATTTTACCAAAAATTCCATAATTATATGAGTGTGATTGTAGTAAACTTAGAACTTGGCTTGGTATACTATTCGAGACCACAATAATAAGTATTATTTTTATAATTGGAGTGACTTGTCCAGATTGGTAAATTTTTAGGATTAAACCAAAAAGCCTATACAAATATTTTGATATTAACTAACTATACTGGTTAGTTAACCCTCGTATAAAACCCTTTTATTTACTCTCATTTTTAGAGTAAGATACCCCTAGAAAAACCTTCTGAGCCATTCTTTTCGTTTCTTACACCATCAAATATTTATTTCGTTACACATTTGCACCTTAGCCTACCCTGTAGATTAAGTCCTTAATCGCTTGCTAGTTGCTTTTGTGTAAAAGTATGTACTTCCTGTGTTCATGTGCGTATTTCTTATATTTGGTTAGGTCAGGAATTGCACATTGTAATTGGGAATGTGAAAGTAGTTTATTTTTATTGTTCGTGTGTTTATTTTTATTGTTCGTGTGCTTTTACTACTTTCACTGTTATTTTTATTTCAGAGTTATGAACATTATGGAAATATTGTCCAGATTTATTATGATCGTGAAGCGGTGAAATTTTACACATTTATTTCGTTTTCTAATTATGTTTAAAAAAATAAAAAAATAAAAAATTGAAAAAACTGAAAAATACAATAAAAAATATAAGAGAGAAAAAATAAGAGGATTGTGAGATAATCGATTCGTCTAAAACTTAACCGATTTTATTATTTATGAGGTAATCGATTATTCGTTGGTACGTCCTATAAACCAACGATGTAAAGTTTTGTTATATATTATTTGAAGTTGGTCGCAAAATAAACCAACTATGTATTTTTTGTAACAAGTGGTTGATATCGCCACTATTGTTGTACTATATTATGGATGATTGGGAGTTGGCCATTATGGGAACGCCAACTAGGTTGTTTTATGGAGAGTTGAGTATGGATGATTGAGACATCTTTAAGTCTAATTCGTTTCTACCAAATAAAGCGTGAGTTTCCGTGTTAAAGCGTGAGTTAGTCAGTGATTTGTGTCTTTTTCAAGGTTGTGGTCGGGAAAGTAGCTAGCAACATTGTTCTTTATTTGTTTGGACTTAATCTATTTGTTTTGTTATTTTATTTTACACCAATTATATATGTTTCTCATGCCTAATCCCTACACTATATCATTCTTCATCCTAACCTTTGGTTTGCTCGAATGAGGGAGTGAGCAATCACATGTGTCTCATTCATGAATTTGAATGTTTATGTGTGGTTTTGTCACCCTTGTTGGTGTATTACCATTGGTAAAGATTACTTGATACTATTCTTTAGCTTATTCGAGTTAAGGAGTGAGCAATCACAAGTGTCGCGGTCATGGATTTAGGCGTGCATTTGTGGTTTTGTCGCCTTTTCTAGAATATTGTTATCGATAGAGATTAAAAAGAATGATTAACCCTTAAACCTTGTTACATTCACCTAATTTACCTTTTTAGACTGGTTACTCCTTAGCTTTAGTGGTGGAGATATGTATCCTTGCCAAGCTTATGATAGAATACTCATCACGATTGTGCAATTGAGCGATCTACTAAATATTACTACATAGATTAGTTGAGTGATTTGAGTGTTTTTATTTCCTATTTCGTGAGGTGTTTGGTTGTGCGCTATTGATTGAATAAAAATGCTTAAAGGAAAAATCATAGACATTCATTTGGGATACATTTTCATAAGTCAAATCTAAAGTCTACTTGAGGACAAGTAGGATTCAAGTGGGGTGATATTTGATGACATCAAATAATGTCATATTATTAGCATCATTTATCCCAGCTATATTGCTCGTTTTACATTATTTTATATATGAATTGATACTTAATTGCTTATATTTATGAATTACAGATATTATCGAGCAAATGGTGAAAGTTAGTAAAAAACACGCATTTTGGAGCATAAACGAAGAATTCAAGAAAGTCTACTGATTCTGGCAACTATTACGCCATATCATTCTAGACAAATACGCCGTATCCCAAGACTTAGACGAATTCAAGACCATTGCCTGACGTTGAAGAATACATCGTATCCACATCAGCAGATACGTCGTATATAAAACTTTGGTCAACATCCAAAACAAGTTTGTCATACCTCAATACGTCGTATTCACATCAGCAAATACGGCGTATCCGTGCCTTAACTTCACAAAAGCATCCATGACGGGAGGATCTAATACGCCGTATCCAGAAGACTATATATGCCATATCCAGAGACGATTAATGAATATTCTAGAATATTATATTCGTGGAGCCCACACCAAGTTACCCAATACGCCGTATTGAACCCTTTCGATACGGCGTATTGATCTTTTTCCAGAACTTATAAATAGAAAACCCTAAACTCGGTTTTCAATATGCAAAGAAGCCGTTAACCACCAAGTTCTATCTATAGACGAATTCATAAGCCAAGAAAGTCAGCAAAGTGCCTCAAGTTAATAGGAAAACTCTTGTAATCCCTACACTCCGCTATAAGCGTTCGGATAGCGTATTGTTTTCTTACTTTAATCGTTCGTCTATGATATCGTGTATTGTTACAATGACTATGGGCTGATACCTTTAGGTATTAGCCATGTTTATGACAATTTAATGTTTGGTTTGTTTACATCGATTGTTTACTTATTCATTGCATGTTGATTATGTTTATCATTTCATATCTGTTTATGTTTGATTATGTGTTTAATTTATCATTCAACTGGATCTAGGATTGCGGTAGAGTAAAGACTAGAGTCTGGGATAAAACTACATACAACTTATATATGTGACTTTATATTAATAGGATTACAAATTTATGCCCCTGTTGCTCCCTTGGTTAAGTGAGTGGTAGACTAAGTGGTGACTTAGGATTACAAATAACATTCTGTTTCCTTGGATAGCAGTACGGACCGTGAACTACCAGCATATATAACAATTGAACATAAGTGGGTAAAGCCTCGATGAGCTAGGTTCAAATATTCACCAATGTTGTCTCTTAGATAGATTATAATCAACGGTGTGAGCTCTATGCGGGTTTAGGTTAACTGTGACAGGATTAACTATAATACAAACCTAGAGTTTAGGGAGAAGAACCACCTAGCTTAGGAATGATATAACACCAACGAAGTAATACAATCATTGCACTTATAAACAATTCCTACATTTTATTAGATTAAACTGGCTAATACGTTTTCCTTACATTAGTGCTTGACCGCTTCTTTATCGTTTGTTTATCTGCTTGTGTGTGTTAATTGGTTTATTTATCTCCTTTAGTTTAGATTAAACCAAACTCGTGCCAGTCTCTCAGGCTGAAAACCTTCCTTTGCGTTAGTTTAAGTTTAAGTAGAATTAATTAAGATAAATTAGGACTAACCTAGATAACTAAAATACTGATAGATTTAAGTATTAATGCTCACTCTTAGTGATCGACACCCTACTTACCAATGAACCTACAACTGATCGGGTACACTACCCGTTAATGTTAGTTAATAGGTAAAGTCGGCATAATATATTTAGTAAAACTTGATAAACAATATTACCTATACACGACGATAAACATCAATGACTCATAAAATATGCACATGATGATTATAACATACTCGTTATGTGTAGACTAAACTTAGTCTAAAGCCGATACGCATTCAAAGACGTTTTTTATAACACGCGGGATAACTTCCTGGTTATGAGTTAAATTAAATACGTAAACGTTTAAAATGAAATACTTTAAGTTAATAGTCAAATATTAACCTGGAAAAATGTCGGTTGTCACAAATTCGAACCTACCTCACTATTGCCCTAGAGAGTGTTCAATCCCCTCGAGTCTTGCTTATACTACACTACAACGATTAGGTACTCTACCTAAGAGGATCGTAAAACTTCGGTGTTGCAATCCACCGTATCAAGTTTTTGGCGCCGCTGCCGAAGAACAATCTAGGTTTCATATTCTATTTAGCTTAGGTCTACTCACTAGATTCCTATCAAGTGAGATTTTTCTTTTTCTTTTTAGTTAGATTTCTTTTAGTCTATCTTTTCTTTGTGTGTTTGTTTGTAAAAATTTCATTGACTATTTCATTCTTCATTATGGAGAATGTGAATCCACCATCACCACCCAAATCACCAACTTCACCCATTAGTAAAAGGGTTCTAGAGCTCAAAAAACTTATTGAATCCTTAGACATTGTTGTTCCACCCCTACTAGTGAACGTTCTTGCTTAGAAGGAGGATCAGATATTGAATTATTAACTAAAAAGGTAGGAGGTAATGAAATAGTATAAAAGTTAGATAATGATATTATTGAGGAATTAGATGAGGAAGTGGAAGAGGAAATCAAAGAAGAAGAAGGAGAAGTAGAGGAGTTGGGTGTTGAGTATTTTGATAATTTTCCTACGAGTGATGAACTAGCCTATCATAAGTACCTATTGCACGATCCTAGCCCACCTTTCTATAGAAGGTCCCCAATCATAAGAAGAGGTGATCCTTCAAACATAAGTATACCATGCAATATTGGTTACATACATGTGAGGAAAGCTTAGATTGGTCTAAACTCCCCCGTGAATATCATGTCTAGAATACATTATAACTGGATCACGAAAAAGAAACTAGTACCTCAAAGAGATCCCGAGAACCCAATTTAATAACATTGTACTCAATCTTTATATAGATAAAGAAGATTGTAAATGCTCAATGAATTGATGATTATGTAACTTCTTAGTTGTAGAAGATGTTGGATCGGTTGTAGAAAATTGTTTATCACATGTAGTGCTAGGAAAGCCATTTGTTGAAGTGTCCAACTTAAACTATGACCAATCAGTAGGCATAATAAGGTTCACCAATGGAATAGAAAAGTAGCTTACCAAATGCCCCATAAGATAGAACAATATCAATTAGTGTCAAATCTTAAGAAAGATCACTTGCAATCCGTCTACTTTAGAAGTGAGGATGATAAAAGAAAAGGGGTTGACTATGTGATGAAAAAGATGTTAGGGTTTTACAAGGAATGCTTAGAATTGGGACCTGAATACAAAGTCAAGGATGATGGAGTCACGTAAGGAGGGTGACTCTAAGTCTAGCTACAAGACTCTTAAATAAAGAAAAACGCTCATTGGGAGGCAACCCAATCTTTTTAATTTTATGCATTTAGGAGTGTCATGTGTTTTTAATTCTTATTATTTTGTTTTTATATGTTTAAATGCTATGTGATCATGCTTTGTTTTGTTTTTAACCTCGTCTTAATTACATACAAAAGTATTTTGCATGAAATAAGTGTATGGAGAAACTATTTGGTTAATAAGAACCATGTCAAACATGTAAAATAGATAATTTAAATTTAATTCACATTTTATGGTTTCTTGTTTGTTTGTTTGAGTCATATATTTGTACTAACCGTTCTGGTGGTTTATGCAGTAAATTTTCAGGAAATAATTTCCAGGATTTTTTGTAGAATTTTTCCAGAAACACGAACACGTAAACCTTGTCAGGTTCTCCTAACGGCGTTAGGATTAATACCTGACGGTGTTAGGCCTGCAGAAAAGGAAAATTCGCGTTTTTTAAATTTTTGAAAATTTATTTTTGTTAAATTTCTAGAAATTTTAATTTTCCAGATTTTTGTAGAAAACCAAGATTACATTAGCACAAATAATCTATCTTTATTTTTTATTAGGATTTAGATGTTGATTATAATGGATTGTATATTATTTACCGTCGATTTTATGCGGGTATAGTTGTTTTTGTCTTTGATTTTTAGGTTATATTGGATAAGGAGAATCCGGAGCTCTTAGGATTTCCACTTGGACAATTCTTGGATGGGGGTTTAGCCGGTTTATCTCGTTTCTTCTTCGACATTGAGCAAACCAGAGGAGTACTAGTTTCTTTTGCTTTTCATTTATTTTACCTTTCTCGTTTTTTGGGTACTCTGAGAACATTGGAGACAATGTTCAATTTAAGTGTAGGGAGGGTAATGAAAGCCGTAGAAACTATCTGTTCATTTGCACTTGGTTTGTCCTAAAAAGATGTGTAATATACTGAAACAATGTTTAGAATGGTAATTTTATCCCAAATTAATTTTTTATACTCCCATATATTGGTGAAATGTGAGGTTCGCCCCTAGATCTTCAGATATATAAAAGCATTCATCCTTAATGCTTGTGAGTGTACCGATAGTGTATTAGGTTTTAGAACTTGTTTTAGTGATGCATCCCGAGATTGTTAGTGAGATCACATTCGTGTGATTATGATTTACTAAGTGATACGAGGCATTAGGATAACCCTTGTTTTTAGCCTGCGTTTGTTATAGTTATGATGATCTCATTGCTCATATAACTACCCCACGCCATTGCTTAGCACTCATTTATTGTGCATGATAACCCTAGTACACCCCTCCGAGCCTATATTTTCGCGATTCTCGTGATTTCCCGGTGGATTTCGGATTATTATTGAAGAGCATTCTTTACAGCCTACTGAAATGTTACACCCAAATCGCCTTAGCCCACTTGTATGTACTCATTTTTAGTACATTATTGTGAACACAATTGTTTAACCCTAATGAATTGTTTTCTTAGTTACATGATTGCTAAGTCGAGTCAATTGGTAGTGTACACAGTTTTAGGACGATTGAGATTCCTGGTGGTTTTTATTTAATGGAGAAATGGGAAAGAAAAACAATTTATTACCCCACGTGCTTAATGTACTCCATGTTTATTAATCATTCTAATTCGGGTCATTAGTTAGTACTATTGAGTTATTAAAAAACTCAAGTGTAGGGATGTCAATATAAATCCCGAGTCATGTGTATTATTATTTCATTTTCAGCATATTTAATGATGGCATCACAAAAAACTCAAGGTTATGGAGACGACGTCACCAAAAGCTCATGACGGCGTCACGGCTACAAGGTGACGGCGTCACACGGAATCCTGACGGCGTCAAGATTAAGACTATAGAAAAACCCTAAGTCAAAATCGACGGGGTGACGGCGTCACAAAACCCTAATGACGTGGTCACAAGCAATTTCGACTGATTTCGACTGTTGAAAATATGAAATGAAAAGTTCTTTGATACAAACAAACACGCATAAAAAACCGAAGGCTACTGAAATCAGAAGGGGAGATCCCAACGCGGACGACTAAAAAAATGGACTCCAATGGACGAGCCGAACACCCGTTGAAACGTACCACAAATGCAAAGAGATCTAACCGGCATTCTTTGTTCGTCTCTTTAATGCATTGTGTAGGAGAATAGTTTCTTTTACATTGCCATAATAACTCCAAATCTGTAAATCGCTTGGAAAATAATCTTTCCACATATGTAATTGCGCGAGAGAGAACGACCCTTGAATATTCCCTTTGGGATCTCTATAGCTCCAGCGTTTTTCAGAATCTAGCTCGTCAGTAATTAGAGGACCAACATAATCAAGCCACGTAGAACAAGACTCTTTAGCAATGTTTAGATCATTACCCGGGGGCGTAGATGGAGACACAATGCTAGAATCATTTGCAACTTCTGGGATATTAACTTCATAGTAGACGTTAGTCGATGGGTTTAACTTACAGCATTTTTGCTTCTCCTGGGTTACTTTTTCACGTATCACCATCAAAATGTTCCTCAAAGAATCTCTCCTTCACTTTATTAGACATATTATTATTTACCTCCCCACATTTCTCTGTTCTGTGTTTGATCACAATCCTTATATGATCTTTTTCAACATCATCGTCAAATTTTCTTTCCCATTTACTTTCCATTGACACTCTTATTCGGGATGTCAACCTATGATTCTCGCTTTCTTCAAAGGAGTTTCCACGATTTAACAGGGAGCGGGTTCCATTTATAACCCTTTTGCTCCTCTCTTATCATATGATCTCCCCTTCTTCTTGTTACTCGTTTACTACTATGTATATCCTGATCATTTCCGACGCCTCTGGGGATTCATAATCATGTTGTGAGTTGTTGTTCTAATGAAGCAAAAATAGGATACCCAATTTGCAAACTCACGAACTCTACCTGGTATCATGACTCCCTGATAGAAACCAGACACGAATCCATGATGTGAGTTTTTATTTTTTGTTTTGATACATACCCTTCATTTGCAATATTTTTCATCAGCGTTCTTTATCTACCAAAAATACCGTTTCTCCCAATTGCCTGTATCTTTTAAAATGCATTTGTTAGTCCATTGCATTGAGTGGCAGTCCATCTATTTCGATCCAGATCGTTCGCTCGTACGGGAATGAAATTATGTGAAACAAGTTCTTGTTGGTATACTACAATTCCTATTCACGATTTTTTTGAAACTTTAACTTGACTCGTCATGTGATTAATCCAGTGCCAGAGTAACCCCCATGTTTTGCCTTGAAATCAGAGAATCCCTCTTTTTTTAAAACGCGATAATATTAATTAGTTGATGAACATCCCACTTACCTTTGCTTCGAACTACACTTTGAAGTATCAGATAATTCTAATAAATCAGAGTTTCGAGGATGATATTTTTTGTTATTGCCCAGCCAATACTGGCTTTTTGAGTTCCATCCTTTCCAATGAACTACAGATGCATAAGATCGTCCTCCCGTTGTGTGACTAGCTGACCGTTTCGTGAGGTTTAGTGTCTATTCGATTGTTTTGATGAGATTGAGTCGGCTTGTGTGTTTTGTTTTCGATCGAACGCGTGCAATTGAAGCAACAGATGATGCTCCAATCCAGATCTTGTTTAGATCTTCCAATAGATTCGCTTGATCTGGGTTTTTGATGAAACGAACGAATCCGAAGCGACGACCTGATTTTGATAACTTTCGTGCGATGTACACATCTGCAACCACTCCTTGCCTATCACAAAGCTTCCATAGATCTTTAGAAGACACTGTTGTTGGAAAATTAGTTACAAAAATCGTGATCGAGATGTGGTGGAGATTTTTGGAATTGAGGTGTTGGGATGTTGGATGAGGCCCGTTCATTTGGAGATTTAGGGTTCTTGATTTGGGGTTTTCTATTAATTCTTCATGTATATACAGACTATTTAGTATGCAAATATTAGTTATATTTTTTTGCGTAATTATGCAGGTGGAATATATCCAAAACCCATATTCGATTTTAACCACTACCTTAACTTGTATGCACATCTCCCACAGCAGCCGGAAAACCGAAACCGAAACCGTTCGGTTTTTGGCGGTTCGGTTTTTTCGGTTTATTATCGGTTTCGGTTTGGTTTTTCGGTTTTAAACCGTTTATATTTGGGTGTGGCCAATTTATATAAAAAAAACTTGTTTTACGTCGAAAATTGGTTATTATTCTTTACTTGTTTTGTCAATCTGAGCCTAATAATGTTTATCTCAAATTTCTACAATTACACACATATAAATGAGACACACACACATGCAAATGAATATACACATAACTAGCTTCAAGGCCCGCCCGTTGGGCAGGGAGCTTTAAGGTATTGTTGGTGTAAGAAAGTGACTTAAACTAGGGGCGTTTGGTAAATTTGTTTGACTTGTCCACCAAGTTTGTTTGGAATTTGAAAACTATCTATGGAGGTTAGTTTACCCTATAAATAGGGATTGATAGATTTAGTTTTCTTTGTACCTTTGAATAATTGTTTCGTACCTTTTGGAATTAGGGTTTGGTACCTTTGAGTTTGTCTTTGTAATTTGGTTTGGTATTTGAATAAAAGCTTCCGCTTCGTTCGTTCGTTCGAATTTGTTTGTTTGTTTCGGGATTTTAATTACCAACAAGTGGTATCAGAGCTAAGTTCGTTTAGCCATGAAGAAGAAGAAAAAAAAAGGGTTTGTTTGAATTTAGTTTTGAAATCGATCGTCAAGTTTGAAAATCATCGTTTGACTTGGATTCTAAAATTGATTTGCTTATTTGTTAGTTAGTGTCTGGTATCGATTGGCTTCACCATCAGGTTAGTTTTGGATTAGATATTGTCTTTTGATATTTTGTTCTTTTGAGATATTCGTATTTAGTTTTGTTTTTGTTCGCTAGTATTGCATTGCTATTGGGCCTTTTAAGAATTTTTTGGTTTTGAGTGGGCTTTTGGATGCGTATTTGTTTTGATGGTGATATGTAGAAATCGTTTGACCAGCCTTGAGGATTTGAAGATTTGTTATTGGATTTTTAGTTCGCTTGGGTATATTTTGTTCGAAGTTTGGGGTTTTCATCAGATGTGATATATAATTTGGTTATTGGGTTACATCGTTAGTTTTAGGCCTTTTTTTTCGGAATTTGGAATATTTAATTTGGTTTGGAAAATTTGAAGATGTTCAGGTTACGGTGGAGCCATTGTTTGTTTTGGATCGTTTTCAGATTCGATCATTTGGTTTGGATCGTTTTCAGATTCGATCATTTGGTTTTGTTTTGGATCGTTTTCAGATTCGATCATTTGGCTTTGGTTTAGGGGGGAAATATTATAGTTTTCTGATTCGTTTCGTTTGTTTGTTTTGATTTGGCTAGTATCTCTAGCGTTTGAAATTTGAATTTGAAGACGAAGATTCGTTTGGTTTGAAGTCTCGAGCGCTGAGTTGAAGTCACAGCAGGCGATGTTAGAATAGTGACTTAACTCTAAGGGGGCGTTTGGGTAAATTTTGATTTGATTTTGCCAACATGTTTGTTTGAAATTTGGAAACATCTATGGAGTTTGTTTACCCTTTAATAGGGTTGATTAGATTAGTTTTCTTTGTATCTGTTGAATAATTTTTTCGTTTTACATTAGGATATTAGGGTTTGGTACCTTTGAGTTTGTCTTTGTAATTTGGTTTGGTATTTGA
This sequence comes from Tanacetum coccineum, assembly GCA_026074375.1. Classification (NCBI taxonomy): domain Eukaryota; kingdom Viridiplantae; phylum Streptophyta; class Magnoliopsida; order Asterales; family Asteraceae; genus Tanacetum; species Tanacetum coccineum. The sequence continues at coordinate 16,988 of BQNB010004451.1, read as the reverse complement.
ATAAAAGCTTCCGCTTCGTTCGTTCGAATTTGTTTGTTTGTTTCGGGCTTTTGATTTTTTTTTGAACGGCAAATTGAAATTAATAAAAAAACTAGCAAGAAGCTAGAAAATTACAAGGATATGGATTTAGGACATTTCATCCAGGAAATCCAATCAATATTGTTTTTACATCTATTGGAACACCAAGTAAAAGAGTACGAAACAAGATAATCAAAAAGAAGCTCCATACTTGGGATGAAAAGATCCAAAAAGCACTTGGTTGCGGAATTTCCAAATCATCCACCACATAACATAAAAGACCCCTTCTAGCATTTCCTTTTGAGCTTTAGAAAACCGAGTAGTTTTGATTACCAACAGTTGGAGATGTAATGTGGACAAATAAATGTAATTCGCAAGATAGTTCATAAGACAATATTGTGAAACAATGATTTAGAAAAAAAAGAATTAAATATGATACAACATAATATAATTTGTTATGAGCTAATGTATTAATAGATAAACTAATTAATAGTATCTACAAAAACACTTGGTACGCTCCCTACAACAATGAAGTGTATTCATACATTCATGTGTTTTAGCTTGTATGACATATATATCAAAGCAAGTACTCGCTCGTTAGAAGATCATGTATTTTCTAAGCCATGGTTCAACCTTATAATAGCTTTCTGCAAAGACTCCAAAGCGGGAAGCAGATTCCTTGTGTTTTCTTAAATCGAGTGACCATTAGATGTAGAGAGCTCCTGCAAAACAAATTGATTTATATATCAAATATTTGTACACGATACAGCTACGAGAAACAAATATGTTGATTTAATGTTTAAATGGAAGGTCAAAGTGAAAGCTAAAACTATCATTCAAAATTATTTTTCATTGCATTATTAGGATTTAATACTAAAACAAGTTGGCATATTGCCCTCGCGTTACGGCGTGGGCTAATTTTTTTCGATAACTAATTTCTATAATGTAGGTGCGTTACAGGAAACATTTCATTGTAGCAGCAAACATTTGATAATAAAGAAATGCACATAGTTGCTTTGACAACTGATTTCTATAATGTCTAGTTTACAAAATTCCTACTATATAAAAAACTAACAGATTTGTTACCAACCTTCAATAATGCCACGACAAAAGAGCTTTGAGAAATATAAATTACCCATTTGACGTGTTGAATATAAAACAAACCATAACTGACTTTCCCATAATCACTAAGACAAACCTGACGAAGCCATTGTTATTCATGTCGGCATTCAACAAATCCTTAACCGTAATCTGCACCCGCAAAACCCCATTTGAACCCTCATATGAGAAGCCATAGTAATAACCTGCGGAAAATGTATTCTAAATGTCAAACTTTAACTTTTAAATAGTTCTAAATAGTTGATGTGTAAAATATATTTTAGTTGATGAAGTCAACCACTGGCCGAAACTAACTGCAAGTTAGTAACAATACACTTCTTTTTTGACCATGCTTTTCAAGCTTTGAAATCATGAAAGACAACCTTTATAATGATATTGATCATACTCTCTCCGTCCCATATTAAGTGTCCATTTTTGACTTTTTGAATTCTTTTTTCATAAACTTTGACCGTAAATATTTTTCTTTATGTTATATAATGCTTACTGAAAATTATACCAATGAAAAATACATTCGAAACTCTATCCATTTATATATTTTGCATTGAGTATCATATAACATAAGAAGAAATAATTAAGGTCAAAGTTGAAGAAAAAAGACTTTAAAAAGTCAAAAATGGACACTTAATATGGGACGGAGGGAGTACAAAATATGAAAGCCACTACTTTTAATCATATCGTTGTTCTCCTTATTACTGGAGTTATTATTGTTGCTAGTACCTGTAGTGATACCACCACTAATTCTGCTGTTGTTATTTGAATTATTTTAAGAGTTGGTGGTATTACGTGGAGCTGTGGTCTTCTCGGTGACAGTGTGATAATTAAAACAGCATTCCGTCACATACACGATGATTAAAATTGAAAAAGAACTAAATAATACTTAATAAACTCTAATGTTTATAGCTACAAAGTTAATATTGGCCAAGTGTCGAGGTATCTAATAATACAAGACAAGCAAGAAAATTTATTGAACTCGACTAATAATTTCAAATGGATTCAATTGCTTTAAAAATGTATCCCTGCCAAAACCAAAATTTAAGAAATATCATTTGCAGAAGACTTTGTTCTTCCTTTCTGTTTTTTGTATAAGTGGACTCAAGAAACCATTAAAACCTTCATCGTCCTCGCCTTAACAGAGATAAGATGTATTATAATTCTCAAATCGACTTGGCAAAAGTTTGTAACTACTATTATTAGATTTCAAGTTCGAATCATGTTTGATGTAAACGAACATGAAGTGTGTGAACTAAATAATCTCGATATTGCTTCTTATGTAAATAGTGAAACGTAAAGGACTAAACTTGTACGTTAGATAGTTTATAACCGTTTAGTTAGTTATGGCGGTTAGTTAGTTAGTTAAATTCGGTTACAAACCGAAGAGACACAATGGTTCACTTAGAACCGTATATATATGTATGTACATACAACGATTAAAAGTTAGACGAAATAACAATTATTCAGTATATTTGCAACTAGATTTCGACTCAACATATTGGGACAACAATTGGCATCAGAGCCTACGTTAGTTCGTACGCTCGTTTGATTCCAAGAACAAGTGAACGAGAAGAAACAAACACGCTGGGAACAATTTGTTTTCAGTGGGAATACGCGTTGTTTCGAAGAAGAAAACGACGCCTGAATAATTTGAATACGCAAGGGAGATAGTGCACGATCAAAACTTGTGTGGAGTTGCAAACGTAAACATCAAACGTATTGGTGGGAGACTTTGTTGTGATTTCTGGAACGCGACAACAAAGGAAGGACGAGACAATATTGTATAAGACTTTGTTGGTGACTGCCTAACGCGGCAACAAAGGGAGAAAACTTTGTGGATTGCTGGAACGCGACATAAAGGAAAGAAAAAGAAAAGTTCTTGACGCTTAGAAGGATAGCGTGGTACAAGAAGGAAGAGGCTAGCAACAAAAAGACTTCTGTGGGGACTGCTATTGGATTGCGACATAGAAGGAAAAGAGTAAACTCACAACGCTTGGAAATTATAAGCGTGTGACTGAGTTAGGTTTTGTGGGAAACAGTTTGAAGAATACCGACACAAAAGGGAAACAGCAACGTGAGAACAAGTGTGGAACACCAAAAAAAAGAGATACTCGTTTGGTTTGGGCAGAAACAATTCGAAGAAAATAATAAGGAAGCCGTGGGTTTATTTTGTTTTACGAATTGGTCCAAAAAGAAAACAACAACAACGAGGCAAAAACAACAAACAACTTGGGTAAACATCGAAAGAAGAGCAACAAATTTGTTAGGATTTGGTGATTTTAACGCGGAGACAAGGGAAAGAAAAACATTGTGGGTATAATTGTCTACATATCGACATACGAGAAGGGAATACGTTTGTGTTTAACACATACAGCCAGGTCACAAGTCAAATTTCTGGATTTCTATTATAATAAGTAGTATAGAAGTTTTATTTTTCGTACTATTAGGAAATCCCGATAACTATTCATTGATCCCATACTATTAGGATTCCCGGAAAACTATTTATATTCCCGTATTAGTAGGAATACCATACTAATTAGAAAACTCCATACAATTAGAAAGTGAAGATAATAAGCACATATATGATGGTTGGTGACGATACGACTAACACTTCGACACCACTAAAACCCGTAACACCAATCGCACAATATCAATGCCCTAAGTTGAAAACCACAAACTACACCGTTTGGGCTATACAAATTAAGGT
>BQNB010004450.1:0-107761 GCA_026074375.1 Tanacetum coccineum | reverse complement strand
GAGTTATGATGCATGGGAACGCGGCTTTGCATATAGCAGCGTGTAAAGTTTGTGTTCAGGTAGCTCCAATGCTTTAAACTTCTAATTAAGAACTTTGTAGCGGTTATTACAACTGATTTTCAATTTTCATAGTATCCTATAAATTTCCATGGTATCCTTGCTAGCTCTTATAATTATCGCTATATGAATTGCTCAATGATTCTACAATGGTTATTTACATTTGATTATAATGCAGGGGTGTTGGTGAGTCACTCGAGGTGCAGCCATTTGCTGAAGGCTAAGTTGCACTGGGACGGAAACGGGGATGGGGACGGGGACGGGTACGGGTACCGGGAAACGGCAACATCCTAAAATTCAAGAAACGGGTACGACGGGGAAACGTCTATGTGTTTTATAATATTTTAGTATACGGCAAATTGTCTTCTAAAAAAACAAATACTATAATCATTGAGAATAAACTTTATAAATTCTAACATTGTAAAATTAATGAACTAATATGTTTGAGTTTTTTTTTACATCTTTGAGCCATATTACACTTGAAAATAATGAGGTGAATATATATTCAACACTTTGCAAAGAATTACTAGTATATTTTTTGTACGAGGAAAGAACCACAACTCAAAAAGAATATACAAAAATGATGTACATTAATAAATATTTATCTGGTGGTATTTTCAAAACTAGATATAAATTTAAATGATGTACTGTTAGGCTGGACGGAGTGGAGGTGGGTTTGGCAAACTCACCTAGGTGAGTTTCCAACTCACGCGCGAGTTGCCATGCCACCCTCCAAACTCACCTTGCCACATTGGATTTGCTTGGTGAGTTAACACCGAAAAAACCCACCTTTTGGTGAGTTTCTCACCTCACGGTGAGTTTTATTTGTGGGCCCCTTTCTTTTTTATTAAGTGTATTTTAATTGGTTGTGAGTGTGTGTGGATATTTAGTGGGTATATTTTATATAAAGTGGGTATTTTAATGAAAGGTGAGTTTTAGTGGTAAGGTGAGTTCTTATTACGGTTGAAAAGTGAGTTATAAGGTGAGTTTGACTTTTAAGTTATAAGTTAAAAGCCATTTTACCAAAATTAAAAAAAACTACATCCATGGGTAAGGCTGTAAACGAACTGGACGAACACGAACGGAGTCTTGTTCATGTTCGTTCATTTAATTTTAGCCGGACAAATAAACGAACACGATCACTTAAACGCACGGATATTCTTGTTCATGTTCGTTTATTAAGAAATATGGTTGTTCGTGTTCGTTTATGTTCGTTTATTAAGACACTAAACGACAATAAGAATCTTAAAGTTAATTAAATGTATAGAGTGAAAATAAATAATAGGAAAGAGGAACAAACTTGATTTCATAATAAACTCTGTATGTAGGGCTAAAAATGTTAATTGTTCTTAAAATGAAGCCTTTTTGATAAAAGAAAATTCCTGTTTGCTTAAGCCTAGTTGTTCGATTTATTGTATTAAAGAAACATCCAACTATCAAACAAACAACACAATAAGAATCTTAAAGTTAATTAAAGATAGAGAAAAATATAATATAGGAAAGAGGAAGCAAACGTTCATTTCATAATAATCTATATGTAGGGCTAAAAAGGTTAATTGTCTTTAGCTCCATGCTAGAGTTTTATTTTTAATATAGGGTTTAATGGGTTAATATATACGCGAGCAACGCATTTCAAAAAAATAAGTTTGAGGATCTATACGTGGCGGCGGGTACCCTGTGATTATATTTTGCGGCGAGCAAATGTTATCCGGATAAGCGTTTTTCTAACGAAAAAATACAGAATCTCTGCAGTAAGTACCAGTAAGGTTTGTGTGGATTTATATTATGGATGCGGTTACACATTTTTAATAATCATTATTGATAGTAATGATTTTAAGCGGTTACTTGTTTTTAATAATTATTGGAGGCCGTTACAACGATGGTTTAAGCGGTTACACGTTTTAATGATATTGCTTATTGTTTTTTTAAGATTTGAAAATGATAAACAAAAAATTCAATAATTATTTTTAACAGTGAACAATCCCTACATAATAAAATGAAAAAAAATTACTGTAGAACGTAAGTAGTAGTTAAGTAAATTGAACAATTCCAAACACCCTAATAATCACAAATTAAATATTAAAATTCTAACAATTCGACAAAATAAAACCCCAAACGGGTTATCATCATCAATTCAAAACTACAATCACCAAATCACTAACATAACATGATGAAAAAAACTAACTAAAAATCTCAGCCACTTCATCAAAAGTTAATAGATTCACGATCACGGATGCTTTGCCGATCAATCATTAATTCATAAGACTCTATCCCTAAAAAATCCAAATCCATCAAATCTTAGCATTTGACATCAAAGATATAAGCCTTTAACATTTCTTGAAATCATCCTTGCAACAATTAACCATGATTTCATAAAAGATTTTAACAAAATCATCCAAATCAAACATCTTAAACCCTCTTCATTCATCTCCAAATCCTTCATCACCTTTTTTTTAAATGACGCCACCAGAATAAGAAGACCTCCATTTCTTTGGTACCCGTTTTCCTCTTCTGCTTTGGTACCCGTATTTCTCCAAAGCCATGATCATTAGCTTGGCAAACGGCGGAGACAATGGCGGCGGTAGCGACTAACAACACATGATGTTGGCAAAGGTGGCGGCAGAACTAAAGGTAGTGGCGGCAAAATCTAATATGTGAGATGGCGAAATTTGGTGGTTTGAAGAAAGAAATAGAAAGGTGTTTATGTTTTTAAGAGAGATAAAATAGAGAGATGAATATGGTGTAATGAATTTTGTTGGTGTGTTAGGTTTTTATACTCATATTTGAGTTTGTGGTTTACACTTAAATGATGTTTAATGGACCGTTACAAATAGACCACATGAATGCAGCAGTTACCACCGGACGTCATTACCACGCCGGACGCCACTAGCCATTGTTTGTCGCCGGCTTTCGCCGCCAACTCTGCCGATCTCTCGCCGGAATGACCGGTTGCCACTTGCTACTTTAGCTTGATCACCATCTGCTGCCAACCGCTGCTACCTTATCAACATGATGCACGTGACTGTATCTCTTTCTCTCTTTCTTTTTCCATGGCTCGATGTTTTTTGGTGAGTTTTTCTCCACTTTTTCATCTTCTCCTTTTTGATCTATAAAACCAAAGTAACATCCCTCCAACCTTAAGACTTGTAACAGCTGAAAAAAAACTAACAACTCTCCAATATTGCTATAATCATGCCTTAATAATGCAAAAGCTTACCATATCCATAACAAAATGCCACTATAAAAACATGTCACACGTAATAGGTACAATCTATATCTATACTACTTTATAAAGCATTTAGCCCATCTATTTTTAGAAGTCTTAAAAAATTAAGTAGAAAAGATTACTTTATTAGGAAAGATGTAAAACCATTAGAAAATATACATCATATACATTTAAAAGCCTTTAAAATCCTTTAATAACTAAAACTTGTAACACCCAAAAACATGTAACAACCAATTAAATGGTAAAGTTGTAACGACTCATATACGTTTTTTAATACAGTCAACTTGTAACCGCTAATATTGATATTGTCATCAATTCAATCAAATTGTAAATACTGCATTCATGTGGTTCATTTGTAACGGTCCATTAAACATCATTTAAGTGGAAACCACAAACTCAAATACGAGTATAAAAACATAACACACTAACAAACTCAAATACGAGTATAAAAACCTAACACACTAACGGTCCATTATACATTATGTTTTGTAACTTGGAATGTAACAGCTTTTTTAATGGCTTTTTAAAGAGGGTGTTAAATTGTTTGGCAGAATTTTATTGGTTGCATAAAAAGATTGTACAACGTGCATAAGGATTTCCACTAATTAAGACTTCTTTTTCTAGTAATCTTTTTTACTTAAAATTTTAAGTACTTCTAATTTTAGAAATTATCTAAATGCTTTATAAAGTAGTAGAGATAGTGATTATAATGTCATATCAAGTTTGAGGATATGTATGTGAGCTTCATACTCACTCTACCAGAGGTGTTGTGCATACACACTTTGGCATATCTCTATCTCTACTACTTTATACAGCATTTAGCTAATTTTTAAAATTAGATTTACTTAAAATTTTAAGTAAAAAAGATTACTATAAAAAGAAGTCTTAAGAATTCAATCAATATAAACTTATTTCAACATTTAAGAATTTATATCTAAAGTTGTAACAACCAAAAAAGCTCATACACATTTAAAAACCTTTAAAATCCTTTAATAGCCAAAACTTGTAATAACCCAAAACATGTAACAAACAATTAAATGGTAAAGTTGTAACAGCCCATACATGTTTTATAATACAGTCAACTTGTAACTGTTAACATTGATATTGTCATCAATTTAGTCAATTGTAACTGCTGCATTCATGTGGTCCATTTGTAACGGTCCATTAAACATCATTTAAGTGTAAACTACAAACTCAAATATGAGTATAAAAACCTATCACACTAACAAAATTCATTACACCATTTTCATCTCTTTATTTTATCTCTCTTAAAAACACAAACACCTTTCTTTTTCTTTCTTTAAACTATCAAATTCCGCTGTCTCGCATATCAGATTTTGCCGCCACTACCGTTTAGTTCTTCCGCCACCTTTGCCAACATCATGTGTCATCAGCCGCTACCGCCGCCATTATCTCCGCCGTCTGCCAGATAATCGAATCATGCTTTGGAGGAATAGGAATACGGGTACCAAAGCAAAAGAGGAATACGGGTACCAAAGAAATGGAGGTCTTCTTATTCCGGTGACGTCATTTTTTTAAGAAAGGTGATGAAGGTTTTGAAGGAGAATGAAGAGGGTTTAAGATGTTTGATTTGGATGATTTTGTTAAAATATTTGATGACATCATGATTAATGGTTGCAAGGATGATTTCAAGAAATGTTGAGGGCTTCCATCGTTGATGTCAAATGCTAAGTTTTGGTGGATTTGGATTTTTTTTAAAGATAGAGTTTTATGAATTAATGATTGATATGCAAAGCATCCGTGATCCTGAATCTGTTAACTTTTGATAAAGTGGCTGAGATTTTTAGTTAGTTTTTTTTCATCATGTTATGTTAGTGATTTGGTGATTGTAGTTTTGAATTGATGATCGATGATGATGATGATAACCCGTTTAGGGTTTTATTTTGTCGAATTGTTAGAATTTTAATATTTGATTTGTGATTATTGGGGTGTTTGGAATTGTTCAATTTACTTAACTACTACTTATGTTCTACAATAACTTTCTTTTTTTCTTCTTTTTATTATGTAGTGATTGTTCACTGTTAAAAATAATTATTAAAAATGTGTAACCGCATCCAATATAAATTCACACAAACCATTTCATATCTCCCACACACAAATGTTTTTTGTTACAACAAAAATAGTCTCTCAATATACCCTCACTTTTACTCCTTAACTCTTACCGGTACTTACTGCAGTGATTCTTTATTTTTTCGTTAGAAAAACGCTTAGCCGGATAATATTTGCTCGCCGCAAAATATAGTCACAGGGTACCCGCCGCCGCATTGCGTGGGTACCCAGCTATAATGTAAAATCATTTATTCTCTTTAACCTGTGGGATAGAAAGTTCTTTACGTTTTCACCATAGAAAGAATAATCAATACCGTATATGTGCTAGTTGATACTAAGTTAAGGTATATATGAGAAAGGGTAAATCGCATAAAAAGGTACCCATCTTATGTTCAATTTTAATTAAAAGTACTAGTTTTTTTTCTTTCTTAATTTAAGGTATCGATTTTTTTGCAATGTTAGACAATTAACAGATTTGCAGGTTAAATTTTTGACGACCGTTTATTTTATTTATGCATCATTAGTCCTTTATATGATTTTGTTAAAAAACTATATTTTCTACATATTTTTAAAATTTATACACGTTTTACACACACTTTTTTCTATATTTTTTTATCCACGGTTTTATACACACATTTTTATAGACACGTTTTATACACATATTTTTATACACGTTTTAACACACAATTTTATCCACGTTTTTAAAAAAACTACATAAAAATGTGTCTGTAAAAACGTGTATAAAAATGTAAGTATAAAATCGTGGATAAAAGCATGTATAAAAACGTGTATAAAACTATGTATAAAAACATGTAAAATATATGTGTATAAAAACGTGTAAAAAATGTGTGTATAAAATGTGTATAAGTTTTAAAAATAAGTAGAAAATAATTTTTTTTAACAAAATCATATAAAGGACTAGCGATTCAATAATAAATAAACGGACGTTAGAAATTTAACCTACAAACCTGTTAATTGTCTAACATTTGCAACAAAAAAAGATCGATACTTTTAATTGAGAAAAAAAAGACTGTTACCTTTAATTGACATTGAACCTAAGATGGATAACTTTTTATGTGATTTGTACATTAAGAAACGAGGATACAATTGGATACGAATATCGCCTAGGAAGTACTTTCTCATCCACACCACAAATTCATTGTTGCAAACAATATGGAAACGACTATGTCATGAGAGTAGGAGATAAGAATAAGAAGACAAATATATGTGAGACTTTGTTCGAAACTCAACCGATAATATTTAGATGCATTTCCAAAAATATTAGGACTTCATATCAAGTTTCACCTGAGTTTAGTCGGCTATGTTTGCGATTAACATAGAAAACAAAATGTAGGGAAACTATACTGATTCTAACACAGGTGTTGTGCATACACTTTGGTATATAATGTAGAATCATTTTTTATAGAAAGTTCTCTTATCTTTTGGATCTACTCCCATCATTGATACTAAGTTCAGGTATAATTATGAAATGAGGATGAAATCAGAAAAATACATGTAAAAATATGTGTGTAGTAAAATGTGTGTATAAGTTTTAAAAATAAGTAGAAAATAAATTTTTCTTTTAACAAATTCATATAAAGGACTAGCGATTCAATAATAAATAAACGGACGTTAGAAATTTAACCTACAAACCTGTTAATTGTCTAACATTTGCAACAAAAAAAGATCGATACTTTTAATTGAGAAAAAAAAAGACTGTTACCTTTAATTGACATTGAACCTAAGATGGATAACTTTTTATGTGATTTGTACATTAAGAAACGAGGATACAATTGGATACGAATATCGCCTAGGAAGTACTTTCTCATCCACACCACAAATTCATTGTTGCAAACAATATGGAAACGACTATGTCATGAGAGTAGGAGATAAGAATAAGAAGACAAATATATGTGAGACTTTGTTCGAAACTCAACCGATAATATTTAGATGCATTTCCAAAAATATTAGGACTTCATATCAAGTTTCACCTGAGTTTAGTCGGCTATGTTTGCGATTAACATAGAAAACAAAATGTAGGGAAACTATACTGATTCTAACACAGGTGTTGTGCATACACTTTGGTATATAATGTAGAATCATTTTTTATAGAAAGTTCTCTTATCTTTTGGATCTACTCCCATCATTGATACTAAGTTCAGGTATAATTATGAAATGAGGATGAAATCAGATACGAAGATCCCGCCTGCAGCGGGTCCAAACTATATCACCCACACCACAAATTCATTCTTCCAAACAATGTCGAAACGACTATTTCATTAAAGTGGGAGACCAGCGAAGAGAAACATAAGTGAGACAGTGTTCCAAAGCTAACCAAAGTGTTTACAATCTAAATAAGCTAATTTTTATCTATTCAATCTTTTTATTATTTATTTGGTCTTGAACAATGGAAAAACTGGTTGAAGTATCTGACCCCATGGTCTGCAACGATTTCATACTTGGCACGAAATGCAGAACTACCATTTGCCTTATATCGATTAAAGAAAACAGACACAACATATTCAAAAGGTAACCGACACAACAGCGGGCTCGTTTCACCACTAGCTCAATCCATCATCCAAATCTTTTAAACCACAACCGCAAATCCTGTGTTCACATTCCCGCCCTGCATTGGATCAGTTTTTGAAAAAAATAACCATCTCATATTTACATAGCAAACACACTCTTCGATTTTGGAAGAACCGGTTAACACAAGCAAAGGATAAATTATTACTACAGTGAAGACTAGTCGATAAAAAAGGTCAGAATTAAAGATTTTTCACGGGCATGATGTATGTTTTAGAAAAGAGCAATTTCAGTAGTGCGACATGTACCACAACGCAGATCAACCATGAATAAATGACAATCCAAACATATGCTTCGCACCAACACAAAAAAAATGGTACATTCTTAAGAGAAGGCCAAGCAAGATCCGGAAAGAAAAATGACAATCCTAACACATTTTACCCTTTCAAGTGATTCAACATAGCAAATTAACAACACCTAAACAAAGTCGAAAAAAATTAATCCAATTAGAAGCTACTACTGCTGCTTGCACTAGGGAGGTCTCTCGGCTTCACCACCAACTGTTTTGCCACCCTTCTGCAATTCACAACAACAGCTTGTAAGATAAATTCTTTGAAATTAACATCAATAACTTTAATAAACACAATTGAAGTTAAATTACCTTGGATCCAGATGACTGCGGGATTGCATGGAATCAAATTATAAACAATGATTAGCATGTTCCAAAAAATGAAGCATAAATTGCGTATCATCCATTATTCCCCACGTTATAGTAACACTACTATTAGGCTTATTTAGTCACAATAACAAATCACCCATTCAAACACTAAAACTCCTTTATTCCCCACGTTATAGTAACCCTCTCTGTTTTACTCGTCACTCACAAAACATTATCATCCGCCCAAGATAGACAGTTGCAACATGATGTTATCATCTATGTGTAGGTAAAATATTATTATGTGATAATTAAAAAAATATTCATCCTAAAAGCAAAATAGTTTTTCTTGTTCCCTGGTTTCACATATACGACAAGAAAGAAAAAGACATACCCAAAAGTTGTTTTTCTTCTTTTCCTTTTCTATCCGTACTAGGTGGAGCTCCATTAAGGTAACAAGTTACGTGATTACTTTTGCTTTGCTTCCCCTATCCTAGTTTTAATTAATTGCGCTTCTAATAGATCATTGCTTCAAAATTTTGAAATAGGTGCAAAATAAAAATAGTTTAAATCTCTGATTGTAGGAGATTTACAAGATGGACTAGAGCCAATAACTTCTCCTACATAAATAGGAACTTCAATCCTCAATCACATCAACAAAGGAAAATCAAAATCCCAATCCGGAGGCCAATAGCTTATTACCATGACAATAATGATAACACGATGAAGAGGCAAAAAAAATTGTAGAATTCCCACCGCGACAGAAGAAAGAAGTAGCAAACAGTGAAGAAGCAGAACAAGAATGAAATTTTTAAGTATTACTCTGAGGAGGTGCTTAATATTGAAAGCTATATTGACTCAGCATTCCGCTCAACGAGAACGAATGAAGTCTATTTGTTGTTCCAGAATGAGTATGTTGTGTTGAATTATGCTTCCGGAACAACGAATGCTAGGGTGGTCAATGGCACTCGTTACATAGAAAATGGTTTTCACTCCCTTTTTGGTACCTATTTTGGAATAGACGCTGCTTTTGGTTGTCATGGTGTTGATGATGAATCATTTATCTTTTCCGGAGAATTCTGCGCAAAAATAAATTATGCACCTGGGACTACAAATGATAAGATTCTTGAAGGTCCTTGCTTAATCGACAAGATGTTTCCTTTCATCAAAGGTACAGAGTTTAATTTTAAGGTGGATGCTGCATTTGAATCATCAGTTCCTAATGAAGTATACATCTTCAAAGGCGGAGAGTATGCCCTCGTTGACTATATTCAACGAAAACTCATTGCCATACGTCCTATAGTAGACGGGTTTAAATGCCTTCACAACACTATTTTCGATAGCGACATAGGAGCTGCCTTTGCGTCACATAACTCTCAAGAAGCTTACCTTTTTAAAGGAAACTCATACGTGCTTTTGCACTTTACTCCTGCCAGACCAAAGACTACATAATTAGCGGTCCCAAGGAAATTTTACCTAACAACTGGCCTTCTTTGGTGAACATCCTGCCTCGAGATAATGCTGGAGTTGACATGCTTACACTCCCTGAGGAGTTTAGGGCAGGACCTCACCCTGAGCATGACCCGAATTTCGTCTTTCGTGTGTGTGGCAATTATTAATATAATTTGTATTAAACTATTCCCTCTTGTTTCTACTTTCTATTTATGTGGTCAAACTGATGATGCATTTCAACTTAGGTTTTAACAAGTTGGTTCTAAACACTAGTACAAAAATGCTCATTTGTGTTGCCTTATTAGTGACAGTTGTTTAATAGTGTGATGCTAAATCATAAATTTACAAAGTAGAAATATCATTAGTGGCATCTCCTTCGAAAAATGTAACACAAAAAGCCTAGTATAAGTTATTTGCATCAGGTGTATATAAACGTGTGACACAAAAGATAGTTATTTGTCACTTATTAACTAAAGTGGGAGGAGGTGTTTCATCCAAGTAAATATGTGAGGAGCTGCAGCATATCATCTATGAATTTGAGTCCTATTTTTCGTGAAACTAAATACAAGATCACCAAATAGTAACCATGAAACCTGGAAAAATGAGTCTACTTTTAAGTAATTCATTAAAAAAATTTAAAGTATTGTACTTTGTGACAAAAATTCAAGTTGCTGCCACGATGTTGTATTGGATGTCACCGACACTTATTTCTTCAGTCGTTCTTTTTGGATGTGCGCTTTTGAGAAGTGCCCCTCTAGTTGCTGCCACTATTTTTACAATTTTAGCAACACTGCGGACTATGTCTGAACCCGTACGGTAGTTGCCTGATGCAATTTCCTCGTTAATTCAGGTCAAAGTATCCTTTGGTAGGATTACTTCTTTCTTAGTTGACGATGAACCACTACTACAAAAAACACCATAGAAACCGGTCAAAATAGCCCATAAAAAGTAGTTTTGGAACCACTCTCTGAGGGGGTATCTCCATGATCGAAACATATGAAAACCGGTTATGCAACCAGTCTCTATAAGAAGAATCGACACCGGTTCTCTCCTTAAGAAATGGTCTCCTTAACAATTGGTCTCCATACTGTTTCTCCCGAAACATGTCTTTATAACAACATCCAACCAGTCTTTATATAGATAAAAAAGATATGTTTTTATCTCAAAACCTGTCTTTTTTTTAATCATTTAAAAAAAATTAGAATTCTTTAATAAATTCCAAAATTTACAAATTTAACCCACCAAAATAAAGAAATATAAATACAGCAAATATATATAAACTGAGTTAGATGGACCAAAAATGTCAAAATCAACAAAATAAAGTAAATAAAGACAACTTTCATTTAAGCTTAACATAAAACAAATACAAAATTCAAATCAAATTAAATTACTAGAATTCAACAAATAACTATAAAGAAAAACACTAGAATTCAATTTAATTATCTAGGTCTAATCTCGCCACAATGTAAACCACGCGCCAATGATCGCGTTCAACTCTTTATTCTCCAACGGACGCTCATTACTCCACGGTACCTACAAGTAATTTAATAAAATGAAAACATCAGTAATGTATATGCAGTTTTATCGTTGTTGACATTGGGTTAGCACTATTTGCTATTCTAAAGCTTACAGAACAACCTAATAATGCATACTAAAGCGAATTCTGGAAGATAACCAGCCTATACTAGTAATCTAATCTGTAGGCTTTGCAAGGTATTTAACTGGTCAAACATTCACTATACTAGTAATCTAATCTGTAGGCTTTGCAAGGTATTTAACTGGTAAACTCCTCCAGCAAAGCCCATTCTATACAAGATAACCAACCTATATAGCAAATGGTACTTAGCTACTTAGGAAAGCTGTTAAAAGGTTCAGGATTTGCAGTTATAGAAACATACAAGATTAACAAGAACTTACTACGTTCGGGAAGTTTTCGTTTTGATATATCAGGACGAAGTCATGCATCCATTTCATGACATAATATCCACACTCCCAGTCCTTCGGCTGGCGATTCACAAGAGGGAATACCCACTTAAGACTACCAACGACCCTAAAAAGAAAATAATATTATACGAGTTAAAATTTATAGAAACAAATGTGAAATCTTAAATATTTAAGATAATATTTACGATTCCACAAGTCCATTGAGCCTATAAGATTGCTCATTCATGCTTGAACCCTTAGAAGAATTCAAAATAAATCCCATTCCATGTTTGGGGCATATTATAAAGAGTACATAGTGACGGCTGCATTTTGTGTACACGTTTTAGCGAAGAAAAAAAACAATAACAAAATGAACAATATTTTAATGATAATTAAGATGGTAAGATATGGTACCCTTGTAGATACAGTGCAAGATAAAACTCATAGCCCGTCAATGATTGAGTTAAGTAATTTATGGTTGCCCACTTTTCATAAAAGCATGAATCTGCTGTAATCATTCCAAGGTTCTAGAAACCAACCTTGCTCTGTGAGGAGTGTCCCTTAAGATGATCGACTTGTAACTTATGGTCAAAAGGAATTATAACCATAATCTCATAACCTCCTCCATAAATGCATGGTGGTTACAAGATCATAATCATGGTCATTAGGTCAAAGTTGAAACCGTCAACATTAATGTTTAAACCGCCTATTTAATGGTTACAAATATTTAATGTTGAAACCGTCCATTTAATGTATTTTCTTACTTTTGATGGGTGTACACTCCGTACCTCGAGACTCAAGTATGATCTGATTTCCACAATTGCACTAAATTTTCATTTAAACTAATTAAACATTAATAATGATATCATGTAGGTTACATATTTGACTAATTCCCATTGACTAATTAAATACTTGACTAACTCCCAGTGACTAATTAAATACTAATAATGGGATCATGTCTGTTAATTCTATTGACTAATTAAATACTAATAATGGATATAAATTCTTCAATTAATGTTTCATTATTATTATTATTATTATTGTATATAACAAAATCAATAAGAACTTGTAAAAAATGTTGGATATTACAGAATAAGCTCAAGATAAACCACGGCTTAATCTTGGCTTATTGGGCCGAGAGTCCAAGTGACCCAAAACCACAAATAAGCAATACGAATAAGTCCAATAAACCACGAATAAGCACTTGGAATAAGCTAAAACTCGAATAAGCAAAACATGAAACTCTTTTTTGTTTTCTTAATGGGAACACTTACTGTACAATGATCGACAATCTTTTTCACCTTATGCTATATTTCTGCTGCCTTCGCCGTATGTGAACCTTTTTCTATCTCGGCTAATTTGTTTTCTTGTATTGATGATAACATATATATAACAAACTCGTGGGCATGTATATCTAAAGTCTAAAATGCCCAACATCTCTCTACTCATTCTAAATTAATTATATGTCCTTATACTTTAATCATATTTAAAGTATAAAAACTTAATAAGCTATAGAAAAAAGTAAAAAACATACAAACATTAGAGCAATAAAGCATCATATCTAATCAAAACAATGTACAAATGAGCAATTTATCATGGACATTTGATAGCGAAAACATATATAAATTAGGAGCTATCAATGTGTTTTAGCTTTTACTTGTTTTCAATGCCAAGACATGAAGCGCCTTCCTCGGACTTATAATCCATAGCTCGAAGAGACTCGTATGTAGACTATCTCTATATATGTATTAGTCGTCATTCTATCAAATGTATGAGTATAAGAATCCAACACTCTACGAATTCTGACTTAGTATATATGTCAAGTTTGCTTTTAATTGTTTTTTTTTAAAGTTAAGAATATTTTAGCACACCAAATTATTAACATAAAACAAGACCGGTTGTTTTATATAAAATAGTGTCTGTACCATAAACAAATAGAGACATGTTATTACCTACACACCAGTGTCTTTAATTGTGTAAAAAGTGTGGTTTGCACCCCAAAAACCTATTTTTATACAATTTCTATTATGAAAACTAATTTTTTCAAGAAAACATAATTCCATTTATTCCCTTCCCACTATTTTTTGTCATAGAGATAGGGTTTTACATAACCGATCTTTTTTGAGGGGGTGTTTTTAGCCTTTTTTTAGTAGTGAACTAAAAGATAACAGGATGACAACCAAACAAGAAACCGAGAAGTCAGCTAACAATATTATAATACAGGATGGAAATTTCGCTTGGGATCTTGAATCCACCACTCCAACACTTCGGAACGTTAATCTTGAAGTAAAACGTGGGCAAAAAGTTACTGTTTGCGGGTGAGTTGGTTTTGGAAAATCATCGATGTTATATGCTACACTTGGAGAGATTTCCCGAACTTCAGGAACAGTGAGTTCGCGGATACATATGTATATCATAATGACATGTAAGTGTCCGTTATTTATATGAAGGTCATTTTCATTTTTTTCTTTCAGGTGGATGTTTCTGGATCGATTGGTTATGTCAGCCAAAGATCTTGGATTCAAAGTGGGACGCTCCAAGATAACATACTGTACGGGAAGCCAATGAACAGAATTATGTATGAAAAGGCCATAAAGGCTTGTGCTTTGGATAAGGATATCGAAGCATTTAAACACGGGGATCTAACAGAAATAGGCCAAAGAGGTCTTAACATGAGTGGAGGACAGAAGCAAAGAATTCAACTCGCGAGAGCAGTTTATAATGATGTTGATATTTATCTTCTCGATGACCCGTTTAGTGCAGTAGATGCACATACTGCAGCAACTCTCTTTAATGTAAGATTTTAAGTTCAGCGTCTTGAAATGTATATTAAGTTCTTAACTATTTTGCAAAACGTGAAAATCGTAATGTCGTGCTGATCAGGATTGTGTTATGACTTTGTTAGAGAAGAAAACCGTCATTCAAATCAATATCAAAGTTGTGACCTTATATCTCTAGTTTTCAACCTTAAATAATCTTATTGATCTCTACTAGTTGACTGCTAGCTATTTCAATCTCATAGCCGAACCTTAAGTTACTGGGCTCTATGTCATAAAGCTATAATTGGCACCAGAATCGAATAGAGTTATAGCATAAAGTGAACGTACCCGTTACTACGTTTGGGTCCTGGCGAGCCTCCCCTGCTCCCATCAAAAAAGCTCTTCCACATGCCTGGTTGCCATTGTTTCATGGCCTTATCTCCACACCTTGCACCACTTAATTTGGAGTTTCCTCTGGTCTTGTGGCTCGGTTTGACAGGAGACATGCCGCTTGTAATGGGTAGTAACCCACCACATTCAAAACAAACCCCAACGAGCAACCGTCGGTTTCTAGAATTTAGGGTATTCACTACCCTAGGCCCACCCCTACAATTACCTGGCAAATGTGCCTGAACTGAGCGATTGCAGATTTGTACTAAATGGAAAGGCACCTCGGGTTTGATGGTGTTGTAGCGCAAGTTTGGGCCATTTGGGTAATCGTAGAGTTTGTACTCCTTCCCTTATCGGTTTGTGATTGATGAGCAAACGCCGCTTTCAGTCTAGTCCTTATTGTTATCATCTCTAATATTTCCATCCCTACTCGGCTCTCTATTATGTCCACTCTTCTCAGTAATCTTCTTCAACGCTCCATTCCTAATTGCCTCATCGGTTAGCATTTCATCTTTTAGTACATCACTCTGAATTATTGTTGGCTTTGTTGCTGCCACCATTATACGGATCTGTGAAGCA
The DNA here is from genome assembly GCA_026074375.1 of Tanacetum coccineum. Classification (NCBI taxonomy): domain Eukaryota; kingdom Viridiplantae; phylum Streptophyta; class Magnoliopsida; order Asterales; family Asteraceae; genus Tanacetum; species Tanacetum coccineum. Next base: position 92,124 of record BQNB010004450.1, on the reverse strand, counting down.
AGGCCATAGATGTACCTCTTAATTATTTTTTTTCAGGGGTAACCAAATGTGGGACTAGCCTAGCAAGCTTATGGAATCGATCAGTGTACGCAGCATGGCCAGCTTCGACCATGGCATGACACCAAAACTCAGTTTCCAGCTTTTGCATCTCATTGTTTGGACATAACTCCTCTCTTGTCAAAGTCTTAAAGTCATCCCAGGTCATGCCAATTGCGGCTTCCCGACCTCTAGTCTGGACCTGGGAGTTCCATCAGGTTAGTGCCTTACCAATAAAAGAATCGGCAGGGTACTTAACCTTCTGGTTCTCTCCACGACCATTCATATCTTGCACTGAATCCATTTTCTCAATCCATCGAGTGTAGACAATAGCACCACCCTTTCCATCATAATCCTTTAGGTTACAAGCCATGAACTCCTTGTATGAACAACCACCTTGACGGTTGTTCATAGTCCTAACATTACCCTCGTTGTTGTCATTGATGACGTTGTCGTCTTGTTTCTCATTGTTTCCTTGGTTGTTAACGTGGTTTCCTACTTGTGCTACAATAGTGGGTAGTAGGTTTTGTAACTGCTGAGCGATGATGGTAGCAAATTCAGGGAATCTACCACCTCCTTCTTGGTCTCCATACCTCTCACCTTCTCGACCAGTCTGTTCACTTATCCCTCCACCACGTGTTGTAGCAGTGCATCGACCAGCATTTTGGGTTTTCATTTTTGAAACCATTATCTACAGGAGGGAGGATACAAGTAATCATTAGGTCGGTGAGGACTTTTGTAACACCCCCAAACTACGATACGCAGCGGAACAACAACATTGGGGTGCTACTTCATAATACAAGCTCACGAGTCACAGTAAACGACCAAAAGATACGTTTATAAATCAAACTTCATTTCATTTATTCAAAGAGAATCAGAGTTACAAGGTCCCAAACAACTTTTAATATTTTCATTCGAAAAAGTCGCAACACGACTTCTTTTCTAATGACACCGTCCTTGATATCCGCATTCCGTTCCATCCATGCCATCTTCATTACCTAAACCAGAGATACATGCTTAAAAAGGTCAACAAAACGTTGAGTGAATTCATAGAGTTTGCAAACAACAGTTAGAACGCATATTTGGTTCAACAAAACATATAACATTGCTCGTAAGCCAAGTTATATAAATAATGATTTCCAACTAAATGAGCCCATGTACCGAAACTTAACACATTCATCCCGTAGGAAAAATTAATGTCTGAGAAGTATGCCACTTCTCCTAATACTAACTACAAAATGTCCGTTTGACAGGGTGGTCACAACTGATTCAAACCCCGGACAGGGTTGTCAAACCCAATAGATCTATTTAATACATTAGCGTTCACCCACAACAAAGCAACTAACGGCTACACAGTAAAAGGCATATACTCAATAGCGAATGGAATCATATTTAGTATCAAAACATATGGCGTTCTCATTTTCATAAAACAACAAGTATCCCCCTCGCGGGTTTAAAGCATTTAAAACATTCAACAAGCGAGGCTATGAACTCACCTTGATCTAAGCCGGAGATCAACAATCGAAACAATCCACGGAAAATCAACGAACACGTTCACGACCTATGAATTACGTCGCTCGATTACTATACCGAAAAGTATGGTCAACGATGCGTACATCGTATTAACAAAATCATACATTTATATATATAGTATATATATTCATACATGTGATGAGAAATCCACTTGCGCGCCTTAGATCCTAAAACCCCACAATATTAGTTACAATCGTTCTTTTACTTACATGTTACAACACTTTATTGAAAACTTTCTATTTTTGGAAAGTTACTATTTTTGAAAAGTTACCATTTTTAGTAAGTATCGTCTTCTAATTATATTCATAATAATATTTAGTTATCTCGTCGAACCCTCGCCGTTCAATTTGATTATTATTTACTCATACCGGGATTATGTCCCGTATATTACAAATTTCTATTTTTAGAATCTACTTCATTCGTATCAGTCGTTAAGTTTAAATATATCTCACACGTAGTAATAGTAGTGTTTAATTACTTTTACGACATCCGACAAGTTTAGTATTAACCCTTGACTTTAAAAGTCAATGTTTGACTTTAATGGACTTTGACTTTGTACACATATTTATAACTAAATCTAACCCGCTCCAAACGACCCGTTGTATCGCATTTGCAAGACTCGGACTCAAAAGAAATTTTATGTAAAACGACATTTCGGACAACTTTTTTGTTTTAGCCGAGACCCGAAACCCGATGAAAAATGACCAAATTACCCCTGCAAGATTATGCAGGAACTAAGACATTTTTAATAAAAATGCAGACTTTGACCCGTTATTACTTGATTTTAAAACTAGCGAGCCTTGAGGCAAATTAAAACGTCATTCTGAGCAACTTTTGTGTTTCGCCGGAAGGCCAAAACGGACTCGAAAGTGCTCAAAACGGTCATTTAAAATTCTGACAGCAACTAAAAATATGCAGTAGAACATATGTATGTTTTTCAAAGCTTCATTCGGCCATAACTTCTTCGTTATTAGGAGTTACGGGCCGTTCGAATTACCAAAACGTACAATAGGACGAACTCTATCATATTTCTAAATTAAAAATCAGTTTTTGATATTTCTCAAATCTCGAAATACGTGTCAAAGTTTCTGCTAGAGAATACGAGTTACAAAACACGCCCAAAATCCATTTTCAACCCAAAAATCATCTTGCAACATATCCAAAATAGCCTATACCACATCCCTCAATCAACCCATATCATAACTAATCTAATCGGCGCAAGATTCGCTCGGATTTCATCACATGCAATATCGAAGCTCAATCAAATAACGAAAATAAACATAATACAAGTAATTAAATACTTACAACGTAACTCAAAAATCGGTTTTGGCTTCCCCTATTTGGTGGTTCGATTCGTACGCAAACCCAAACAATGAAACCGAACCTTTTCCAACTAAAACCATTCGCTACAATGTTTGTTTATCACCCAAATAGTTATAATTTCAACCCATTTCGACCAAACTCGAACCAAATTTAAACTAGAGAAATATTTATTGCATGTCGTGTTTCTTTATTGGGATATATAGGTAATGACGAGGGGATTAATATTTTGAAGTCGGATCATAATGCATGTCGGAAAATCGGCCGGAAAGTGGTGGGAGGGGAGGGGGGCTCTAACTACAAAGAGGAGGAGGGAGGAGTAAATTTTTTAGTAAAGTGTATAAGTGTGTGTGAGTGGTGTTATTTATAGGAAAACAACGTTGACACTTTGGCAAAACTAATCCCTCCATTATTTATTTCTTTTAAACTTAGTACAAAGCATTCTTTTTAGTTTATAAAATCGGCCGTAAACTCGGGTCACACCACTTTCGTAAATATTTTTATTCCGTCCCTACTAAATATAGTTTTAAAACATTTAATAAAATGTAAAATCACGTAAACATCGGTTCTTGACAAGCTTTTTACAAAACTCGAGGAAAGCCGTAAAACACAAAAATAAAATAATTACGCCCTCGGAGAAAATATAAAAAAATTCAAATTTTCTCAAACGCGCAAATGAATAAAAAAAATTCGAAACACCGCTTGCGAAATAGCTAAAAATAATGATTTTTATCAAATTGCCAAAAACGGAAAACGATTATTCGATCTCAATCGTGAAAAATAAATAACGGCTCGGGATAATCGTCGGCCTAAAACTCGGGTTGTTACATTCTACCCACCTTAAGGGAGCGTCGTCCCGGTGCTCAGTCTTACTTGCTCGTCTTAAACTCACTCATAGGGATATAGGCTCTCATCTTCGAACGAACTCATGCGTTCTCACGCGACGGATATGCGACGTTACTCTCGCTAAATGCAAGGCGAAAAATCAACACAGAACAAATGGCAAATTTTACCAACGGGATCAAAATATAATTACAATCGCTCTTATCATGAGAGGCAAAATACACTACGGAACATACTCGGGAAAAACATACATTATGTCGTTCTTTAAAAGAAGATTTTAAACGAATGGTCAACCCAAATCTTAGTTTGGTGATCATGCCGAAGAAACAAAGCGCACATTGCTACACAAAACCAAAACATTCGTCGCTAACCAAAACCAAAATATACGCCACTATCCAAAACCAAAATATACGTCGCCCTCCCGGTCTTATTTAACAATGCACCACCGGTTACGAATAAAATTTCGGAGTACTCATGACCCCATTGAACACATTATAGTAAAAAACATAAAATCACATAAGCACATAATCACATATTCTTCATTTTACGATGACTTTACATTTCGGCCTAGCTTTACTTAGGCACTCTACCACACTTGCTTATTATCATGTTTAGCAAACCATCATGCTCGCTTATTATAAAGTCTCAGCAAAATAATCATGTCCGCTTACGATGAAGCCTTCGCAAATAAACCATGGGTAGGCGTTCCCAGCTAATCCATACAATATCATATGTTAGACAATAGCATTTAGACAATTTAGTTTACATAGTTTTTCACAAAATGAGACAGCGGAGACTCCGCCGATCCCATTTCGCAGTATACCATGCTTGCTAAATAGTTAAGCCGTTTCAACAATAATTCCTGCAGGAAACACCTAAAAGATCAATATAACTTACTCAAGCATCAAGGATTCAATAGCCGTGCCTTCAAAGACAATGATTTCAATAGTTACCTTATTGGATGATTATCACAATTGATGCAATCTCAATACATCCTATCGGGCAACGGACATATAAACTGATCACATCAAGACCACCACGCACATTCACTAGACAATTTCTTCTAGATTCCCAACTTCATCTCCTTCGACTCGAGGCATAAGCTATTTCGATTGATCCTCCCCTGAGAAACGGTGACGAATGTCACCATTGGGTTCCATTAGGGTTCTCGATCTTCTCACTCGGCTTCGCGTAATAGAGTCATTGCGTTTGAGGAGTAAGTACCACTACGCCTAACTTTAAGTCAGGGGTTGCTTGGTGTTCTATACTTTTCCTCAACGATTAAAACATGTACATCAAGCAACATTACCATCATAGTCACACAACATCAAGTAGTAATCAAAAGATAGTCATTCATGTTTCACCACAAAGAGTTAATACATAGTTGCATTGATCATGAAATGATACAAATCATTATAACCAATAGCATTAAGTCTACTAACTGAGGATTTCAGTTTAGTGATTACACAATAGAAGGAACTATATTTGAAACTATCTACTAAGAATCATAAGGAGATCCTTGTGGCTCAGATGCAGGACTTCTTCTCTTTAACGTTATCGGAACATCAATAGCTTCCCTTGTCCTTTCTTCAAACACAATCCCTTTTTCATTCCTTTTGACTCATGGCATTGGCTACTTTGGTTGCTCCTCCAGATTGGTGACGAATGTCTCCATCGAATTTTTACTAGAGTTTCAGTCATTCACTCCTTTATACGCATTTCGAGTCCCTTCGTCAAGGGGTAAAAGATACTACACATAACCTTAGGTCAGGCATCGCGTAGCGCTCTAAACATATCCTCGACAATCAAGATACGTACATTAAACAATATTACCACCACTTTCCATTTTGGGGAAAGAAGTCTCCTTCACGGCCATCGGCTATTACATCAATAGCAACACACCTTTGATGTGGGAGAAGTCTTCTCCATTCCTCGCTTTCAACCTCGAGACTAGCCACATTGGCTTCCATCCACCTTAAACTTCCATAGAGATCCCTTTTTTGGTGTCGGTATCCGGTTTCTTGGTTTCTCATCATCTTACCACCTCACCATTCTTTCTAGACTTTCTGGTACGTCTACGTGTCCATGCATGATGGAACTCTATACCATTACTTGTCCTTGGAAATTTTGCTGTTACGCGGCATGCAGATGTTTATTCCGACCTCACACTAAGTCTCGCTACTACAAGCATCTGGTTCACCCTCGATGACTTAATTCTATGATTTCTCACTAGCACTCCGACCACACTTGGTCTCTACACATGTCTCCATAACAACCGCCATTCTCTATATTACCACAACTAGACTTCACTCCCTTCTAGACACACTCATTTCGAACAATACCGTTGGTATTTTCCCTTCGGGACGACTCGGTCACAACGACTCACATGAGACTCTCTCCATGTAGTCAAATCGAAACAAAATTACTTGCATAAGAATCCATAGCAGGGGTAAAAACATTTTTCTCCTTCTGAAAGTTCGATCGAAATTCATTTCAAAAGGTTAGATCAAAGCGACACTCTAAGTTAACTATAGTTTTGGCAGATTTCAAAGATAGTAAAAAGAAAGAAGAAAGTCATTTAACATGGTGGGAAAGAATTGTCTAGACACAATCTTGAAAATCACCATTTTTCGTAAAACATCATTTCAGTTGGGGTTGCATAAAGATTTTCAGATGATTCAAAAACGGCAAAATTTATAGAATGACATTCATAAAAAAAATTTGATTAAGTGTTTAAAATGTTTCATGAGTTAAAATCATGGATTTGTAAAATGTCATCATGGTGGTTTAAAATTAAAAATCATAGCAAGTATGAGGAACACCCAACAAGGATAAGGGTAAACAAAGAAGATATAAGTGCATAAAGGTGCTAGCGGGAACGGCTACACCTTCCCAAAAATTCGGATCATACTAGAACAAGATGAAATCCAGGGTGACAATGACATCCTAGCCCAAACCACCCATGCTACTAGAGCATCTCCTACATAGCCCTCATAGAGCTGTAAATCAAAACCATGACTAAAGAACACGCAATCATAATCACTGTTGATAAGACACATAATTTGAGGCAACAATAACCTCAACTCAACAAACCTTTAGCTTCTTGATTATTTCCTAGATTTTACATCTTCACCGTTCTCAATGCATCTCCTAAACCATGAGCCCGCAAAGCTTAACACAACCGCTCAAATCCAGGTTTTTCTATATAAATCCCTGAACTTATTACTCATTCAAATTCTTGTCTTAATCTTAGACTAGTCTTGCCGTTTTAGTGATAACTCACTCGTTGAGTGTCAATATAACTTCATCTGAATCTTTACATGTACCAAGGATGTCTCTCTACCTTCTAGTAGAATTTCCTAAGTTTTCATAAACCATATATATTTTAAAGCACTCCTAACACGCTGCTAATCAGAAGCAGTCCTCTTACAGGTACCGGAATTTCCTTTCGAGAAGTTAATACAGAAAACATCAACTTGGTCGACACTTCCTCCTTTAGACTTTCTTATTTCTCTACCTCCTCTACCCACTCGTCTACCTGTTCCCCTCCTTGTGATGCGGCAATAAGCCGGCCAGCACTTCGGCGGCATTATTTATACGAGGAAGAACATGGGTAACGTTAGGTACGAGGGTTGGCTAATATATATAAAAGCCACAAAACACGAAAATCAAACGATCATGCTCTTAGAGCAAAATCAAAGGTAGAAATCTCAAACCCGGCTTGTAATTACCCAAGACTTAGGAATTTTCACCAAACCAACTAAAACACAAACAACACTAGATACATACCATAAAAACACTCCTATATGGTCCCATGGTGTCAACACCGATTTGCATGAAAGATACTACTAAATACGAGTGATTTGTGATACGCTTATAACTACATTGGCCACCGTATTTATATTCGCATCCTTTCCCAATCGTACCCGGCATTGATCTCACACATCTCAATGATTGACATTACAAATATACCAAAACACCAACACACGTAAGCAATTAAAATGCGAAATACCGCGCACATAGATCTACTACCCTGGATACTTTATAGAGTCCTACAGGTCAACACCAATTCGAAGACTCGACCAACATTCTGCTGGTCTAAAACGGTCTTCTAGACTTAATTCAAATCCAGCCAATCACCATTTCAAAGTCATGCCTAATCATTTGGCACCCTTCTAAACAAAAAACCTTATGGGTTTCCAAAATCAAACCTTTAAAACTTACTAGGTAGAGGTCTATACAAGAAAATCATATCTCGACATACCAACCTTACTTGAAAGTTCCAAAAATTAAACGTTCCCAAACGATACATAATGCGGGAAGATCGAACACACCATCGGGAGATAGTGTCGCGTTCATAATGCTTATATTAGCAACGATAGCACATATTCATTAAACATATACAAAATTATACTTATCATATAACAACGATGCATCCATCAAGTAGCATCAATACTCATCAAAATTAAACTCTTCGCAAGTAGCGAATATCCAAAATACATATATATATATATCAGTTCATCATAGAAGGGATGCCGTAAATATAAGTATATACACATATATCATTAACACTAAGTGTTACCCACCTTGTTACGTACTTATCATACCACTAGAGGTACCACATAAGGCATCTAAAGGATCAGGAACTACGCGCGCGCGGATATCGGACAACAGTGAAAGACTCGTAAAAACTTTTCGAAAAACGGTTATAGTCCAGGTTTTGAAAACGACCTAGTTCGATATAACTAGTGCTCTGGTACCACTCTGTAACACCCCCAAACTACGATACGCAGCGGAACAACAACATTAGGGTGCTACTTCGTAATACAAACTCACGAGTCACAGTAAACGACCAAAAGATACGTTTATAAATCAAAACTTCATTTCATTTATTCAAAGAGAATCAAAGTTACAAGGTCCCAAACGACTTTTAATATTTTCATTCTAATAAGTCGCAACACGACTTCTTTTCTAAAAACATCATTTCTATTTAATGACACAATTTCACCGAGTCACCGTCCTTGATATCCGCATTCCGTTCCATCCATGCCATCTTCATTACCTAAACCTGAGATACATGCTTAAAAAGGTCAACAAAACGTTGAGTGAATTCATAAAGTTTGCAAACAACAGTTAGAACGCATATTTGGTTCAACAAAACATATAACATTGCTCATAAGCCAAGTTATATAAATAACGATTTCCAACTAAATGAGCCCATGTACCAAAACTTAACACATTCATCCCGTAGGATAAATTAATGTCTGAGAAGTATGCCACTTCTCCTAATACTAACTACAAAATGTTCGTTTGACAGGGTGGTCACAACTGATTCAAACCCCGGACAGGGTTGTCAAACCCAATAGATCTATTTAACGTATTAGCGTTCACCCACAACAAGGCAACTAACGGCTACACAGTAAAAGGCATATACTCAATAGTAATGGAATCATATTTAGTATCAAAACATATGGCGTTCTCCTTTTTCAGATAAACAGCATGTATCCCCCTCGCCCGGGTTTTTTTTATAACATTTTAAACATTAAAAAAGCCAGGCTAATGAAATCTCACCTTGATCTAAGCGGAGACAGCATTCGACAATCCACGAAAAATCATTACGAACACGTTCACAGCCTAGAATTAAGTCGCGTCGATATTACTATACCAAAAAGTATGGTCAACGATGCGTACATCGTATTAACAAAATCATACATTTATATATATAGAATATATATTCATACATGTGATGAGAAATCCACTTGCGCGTCTTAGATCCTAAAACCCCACAATATTAGGTTACAATCGTTCTTTTACTTACATGTTACAACACTTTATCGAAAACTTTCTATTTTCGGAAACTTTCTATTTTTGGAAAGTTACTATTTTTGAAAAGTTACCATTTTTAGTAAGTATCGTCTTCTAATGATATTTATAATAATATTTAGTTATCTCGTCGAACCCTCGCCGTTCAATTTGATTATAATACAATAGTGATGTGAGATGATTCAAAACCAACCAATCATGATTTAAAGGAAAAAAAAAATCAACTAATACACAGATACCTGACTCTCTTGCACAGGATAGAAACTCAGACAGTCACTTGCACAGAAAAAAGTAAGAGAACGATTGAATTACATAAGAAATTTGGAATTAAATAAAAAAACTTGGATAACCACACATACCTCTAGTGCTGTGTTTCATATCAACTCGAAGGTTTTGCAATAAGATCTTGAAGAGTCTGGTTAGAACAAATCAACAACACCAAGGACAAATTGCTTTTTGGGAATCAACGCGCGTAAAAAATCAAAGGTAACATGAAAAAGACCGTCAAAATCACCTTCTGAAGCTAACCATCAAAGGATTATGTTGAGCGCTTCATATCAAGGAAGTACCTCAGGAGAATGGTTAGAATGCAGTGGCATCTGGTCTCACCAATTAAAATCTATAGGGTCTTTTTCATCTACTAGTTTGCTCTATATGGAGTCGTATTGATACTTTTGACTACATAACCTATATTTTCTGATACGTGTGTTAAGATGCACAAGTGAAAAAGGTTGATTCGAAGTTGAAAGTAGAAGTCTTCCTATGGTGGTTTGGTTTCTTAACAGGTGACCAAATATGAATAATAACCCCTTTTCTTGTTTTAAAGCTATGAAATTTAAAACAAGCAGATTTTTTCCTCTATTGAATTTCTTCCCATTAATCATTTGTAGGAATAGCAAAAATTACTAACAGAAATTTTGATTAAACAGCAAATTATTGATAAAATATAAATAAAAATTACCCGAAGCAGAATTCCTTTGATGTTGGCTCCAAAAAACTTGTTTATCAACAAGCAATTTGCTTGGCGATCCATCAATTTTCGTTGGGTAGCTTGCAAACACCCTCTCACCGTCGTTCCCCATTTTATCAACCCTACGATTTTGTCACCGTTACACCTTTGTTGTTACATGGCCGCGTGTGTTTCTTTATTTATTACTAGTACTAGTGCATAGAGGTAATTTCTAGCTCTTAGCGGCAGATAAATATGCGATATTGTAATAAATATTTTGTATACATTCAAAATAAGCGTTTTTCTAACAAAAATATAAAGAATATCTGCGGAAAGTACCCGTAAAATCAGAGTATATTGAGAGATTATCTTCTGCTGTAAAATAAAATGTGTGGGAGATATGAAATGGTTTGTGTGGGTATATATGGTGGATGCGGTTACACATTTTTAGTAATCATTATCGATAATAATGATTTTTAGTGGTTAATATTTTTTATTCATTATTTTGAAGGTCCTTAATGATAAATTAAATGAGCTGCTACAATGTTATAATGGTATTGATGACCAATTTATTATTCAACATTCAACATTCTTACATTTTCAAGAAAGGATGTTAAACATTTTATAATGTAGTCGGGGGTTGGTGCGATGCACGAATCTTGTTCTATAAGGATCAATCCTGGTCTCGAAAATTTGGCACTTTGTCACTTTAACCTAATTATATAGCATTGTTAACTTCATATAAATTGTATGATTTCATAGAGTTGAAATTCCTATGATAAATAGCATTTATCATAAGTAGTTGTAACCCTTCATAAATAACATTGATCAGATGAGTTTATAACTCCACCATAATAGATTGTTCATGAGAGGCTTTTGTTTTTTTATTAACTCTAAACTATATATGGATTTTACAACACAATTATATGTCGATGGTTACAAAAATTGCATTGTTCATATCAATAACCGCCTTTTGACGAATACAATTATCTATGTTTATGTCGCAATACGTTTAATTGTATGAGGCTTACGTTTATTATAGTTAATGTGTATACGTTCTTTAAAAGATGATGCTATATGTGTTTTAATGATTCCTTGCATTAAATATTTTCAAACATTTCCTATATTAGCAGTTTTTCAACTTCAAGAGAATCCTAAATCTAATTTATTAAGGAGTATAGATTACTCCGGGGTTTTGTCTTTTTAATCGGGTATTCGCGATATTATAAATAAATCATTAGTTTTCATTGATTTTATACTGAAGTAAAAAATGTAATGTCCACTAACTTGGCTCCGCCCCTGCACCCACGTAGTTCAGAATTCTTGTTGTTTCACCAATATGACCATAAAATATGACTATATTACCCTTTCTTCTTTAACATATTTACCTTCCATTGACACGTTCACAGACCTAAACATTAATCAGATCTAAACCAACAAAAACTCAAATCTAAAATTAAAAATTCATTCATATCTTAACTTAAGCTAGTGTGTCATTTGTGTCGCCCAAACGAAACCATTGGTATCATACTGTTTATCGGTCCAAAATATGCATCTACTCCTAACATATGCTTTAACCCGGGCACAGTTTGACACTTTAACCCACCCATCTGCAACTGTGTTAAACCACTTGTAGGGATCTGTTCATACCGATATCTGAAGATAGAGGTACGGAGTGTACACCCAGATGTCACTAAACACACTGACTCTGGGTGTAACTCTGGACTTAATGATATTCATCTGTCTGATGGCTTCAGCTGGGCACTCTCTGAGGAGTAAACTAAAGGATACCATCAAGGAGTAATCCATAAGAGGAAGTATCCTTAGCGGGTTGAATCATCAGCGGGCTGGTTTAGTTTGAACCTTCAGCGGGTATGCTCCTCAGCGGGCTAGCTGATAGTTCTGGACACTAGATGAATAACACGCTAGTATGAATTAAATGACTTGTAACTGCTTTGACCGTTTCTTATGGTAAGTTACAATCACATTAATAACCGCGTTTAATTGGTCATGTAACCACTAATTCCCGAAATCAAAAAGTCTAATTATGGAAGAGATTATATCTCCTATAATCTCTCATAATTCCTTGACCAAGGACTTGAGCATTCTCCTATAAATAGAAGGTCACATACTGCTTGTGGGATATAGAAATATAGAATTTCAACTGCGTGAAACATACACATAAACACTTGGATGCGCAAGGGTTCTTGATTGGTGCCTCAAATAAGAACACACATTTGGTCTTTCCCAGTAGTTACTTCTAGATACGGCATTAGGGTCGAATAGTTTACTTTGAAAAGTGATTACACGATTCCAAGTGATATCCGGTAGCCATTCTTGGTACGTAGTTAGGCATTAATTATCTTCACCCTGATCTGGGCCACACAACCTCCAACATTCAAAGTAAACTATTCTGTGATAATCAATGGTTGCTGTAATGAAACACATGGCTTCAAGCTTTGCCAAACTAGAAAAGTTTGAAAGGTGGATTTTAGAAGATGGCAGAAGAATATGCATTTCATGCTCTCTAGCATAAGTGTGTTATACGTGCTGACTACTCTAATGCCTAAAGATGGATGTGAGAATCCAACTGTAGAGCAAGTCAGGAAGAGAGTCAAATGGGACAATGACGATTATGTCTATAGAGGTTTAATCCTTAATGGTATGTCTAATTCCTTGTTTAATATTTACCAGAATGTTGAGACTTCCAAAGAACTATATGACACCTTAGAAGCCAAATATATGGCTAAGGATTCCTCAAGTAAGAAGTTCTTTGTTAGTAATTTCACCAATTACAAAATAATTGATTCAAGACCAGTCTTGGAACAATACAATGAAATTCTTGGAATACTTGGAAGGTTTACACCCCCCCCCCCCCCCCCCCCCAAAACAAGATGAACATGGATGAATCTATTCAGGTTTCATGTATCATTGATAAACTTCCCCCATCATGGAAAGATTTCAAGCACACCTTAAAATATTTGAAAGAGGAATTGACTATGATTGAGTTGGGTAGTCATTTGCGTATTTAGGACTCCCTCAAAACGCAGAATAATGACAAGCCAAAGGGAAACAATATTGCTCGTCCTTCAGTTGTCAATATGGTGGAGCATAACAACTCCTCTAGGTTCAAATGGAAACTAAGCGGTAAATGTAAACATCATGATACCAGAGATAATCCTAACAAGAAACTAAAAGTTACTTATTGGAAGTGTGGGAAACTTGGACACTTAAAAAAGGATTGCAAAGCTGGTAATGTTGGAAACAAAGCTAATGGATCAGGCACAAAGGGATCAGAGGATGGGTCTTCCTTCCCTCTAAAAGGTCAGAATATGTTTGATAAATCTCCCCTGGTTTATTATGTTACATATGTATATGAAGGCTTTTTTGTGTAGATTGTGGATTATGCGTGGTGGGTTGACTCTGGAGTACTGTTGCATGTGTTAAAGATGGTATGCTTGTTCAAGACTTAACGACGTCACTGAATGATGGATTCTATTTTCACATGCGGAAGATGAGGTCACAGCCATTGGTGCATGGACGTGGTTGTGTAGATCTTAGGTTTAGTTCTAGAAAAGTTGTTTCTTTGTTTGGATGTTTTACATGTTCCCATATATGGAAGAATTGGTTTCTGTAGCTGTTTTAAAACAAATTTATGGTTTTAAACAAGTGATTGAATCAAATAATTTTGTGTTATCTAAACATGGTGTATTTATTGGTTTTGGTTATCAGAGTAATCATATGTTCAGACTTAATATTGTCTGATTCATTCTTATGGCATGCTAGACTAGGCCATGTCCACTTTAAGAGGTATGCAAGATATGTTTAAGAGGGTTATATCTCTGACTAAACTTTCTCTTATCACATGGTCTAAGTGTTTGTGATAATCTGTTTCCTTTAGGGACTCTGAAAACCCCGACATTACTGGCAGTAGAATTCTCGACATCATTAACACATAGTTCATCAGCGCCAAGTTGCGAGCCAGAATGAAACGTAAAACTTGGCAAACACCTCTTTAGCGTTGAAATCAGAGTCCCTGACAAGATAAAACAGTCCCGATTTTGGGGCCAAAAGAATTCGAACACATAGTTAACAGTGTCTCCGGTGTGGGTGCTCCTTAAGGATATTGCAAGACAACTACACTTGAGATTGGTATCAATGGCAGAGAGTAAACCGAACAGGCCACCAACCCTCTTTAGCTTAGAGATATTCTTGCAGAAGTGTGGTTGGTAGGTTTGAAGTGTCTTCCCGACAAGCCCCTCCTCCGTATTGAAAGGAAGCACGTGACAATTGTTATAAAATTCAACAAAGGAAGACAAGTGAGGATCTTTTGTTACGGTGTGATAAGAATTTGATTTAATGAGAAAGATTTCTTTGGTTTGAGTGTCCGATGAAAAGGGCACACTGGACTCATTAGGGATCCACCAAACTTGAGCAAGAGTTAAGTCATGTGATAGACAAGCGATCCGAATTGCATTCTCAATTTCATCAGTGGCAAGTTTGAAACCTTCTATAGTCTGTCAAATACATTGGTGAGAAAGCAGAGTGATTAGTAGCATATCCAGAATCAATCCAATTTCTTATACTATTATTGGTAGTAGGACATATAAGTGAACAAAGAGAGCTTATCTCATAATACAATAGTGATGTGAGATGATTCAAAACCAACCAATCATGATTTAAAGGAAAAAAAAATCAACTAATACACAGATACCTGACTCTCTTGCACAGGATAGAAACTGAGACCAGCACTCTGCAAAGAAAAGTAAGAGAACGACTGAATTACATAAGATAATTTGAATTAAAAAAAAACCATTGGATAACACACATACCTCTAGTGCGTGTTTCATATCACTGAAGGTTGCAATAAGATCTTTAGAGAGTCTGGTAGAACACTCAACAACACCAAGACAAATGCTTTTAGGGCGCGAGTAAAAAACAGGCAACATGATACAAGACGTCAAATCACATTCCGAAGCAAAACCCATCAAAGGATTATGTTGAGCGCTCATATCAAGAAGTACCTCAGGAGAATGGTTGAGGAATGCAGTGGCCACTGGACCACCAATTAAAATCATAGGGTCTTTTTCATCTACTTGTTTGCTATGGACGTCGTATTGATACTTTTGACTACATAACCTATATTTTCTGATACGTGTGTTAAGATGCACAAGTGAAAAACGTTGATTCGAAGTTGAAAGTAGAAGTCTTCCTATGGTGGTTTTTACAGGTGCCCAAAACTGAATAATTAACCCCTTTTCATTGTTAAAGCTATTGAAATTAAAAAAAGCAGATTTTATCCTCTTATGAATTTCCCAATCATCATTTGTCGGACAAGCAAAAATTACTAACAGAAATTTTGATTAAACAGCAAATTATTGATAAAATATAAATAAAAATTACCCGAAGCAGAATTCCTTTGATGTTGGCTCCAAAAAACTTGTTTATCAACAAGCAATTTGCTTGGCGATCCATCAATTTTCGTTGGGTAGCTTGCAAACACCCTCTCACCGTCGTTCCCCATTTTATCAACCCTACGATTTTGTCACCGTTACAACTTTGTTGTTACTTGGCCGCGTGTTTCTTTATTACTAGTAACAGTGCATAGCACGGTAATTTCTTTATTACTAGTACTAGTGCATAGAGGTAATTTCTAGCTCTTAGCGGCAGATAATTATGCGATATTGTGATAAATATTTTGTATACATTCAAAATAAGCGTTTTTCTAACAAAAATATAAAGAATATCTGCGGAAAGTACCCGTAAAAGTTAAGGAGTGAAAATGAGGGTATATTGAGAGATTATCTTTTGCTGTAAAATAAAATGTGTGGGAGATAAGAAATGGTTTGTGTGGGTATATATGGTGGATGCGGTTACACATTTTTAGTAATCATTATCGATAATAATGATTTTTAGTGGTTACACTTTTTAATAATTATTTGAGGTCCTTACAATGATAAATTAAATGAGCTGCTACGATGTTATAATGGTATTGATGACCAATTTATTATTCAACATTCAACATTCTTACATTTTCAAGAAAGGATGTTAAACTTTTTATAATGTAGTCGGGGGTTGGTGCGATGCACGAATCTTGTTCTATAAGGATCAATCCCGGTCTCGAAAATTTGGCACTTTGTCACTTTAACCTAATTATATAGCATTGTAACTTCATTATAAATAGAATTGATCATAAGAGTTGAAATTCCATCATAAATAGCATTGATCATAAGAGTTGTAACCCATCATAAATAACATTGATCATAAGAGTTATAACTCCACCATAAATAGCATTGATCATGAGAGGCTTTTGATTTTTTTATAACTCAAACTATAAAGGCATTTACACACAATTAAATGTCGATGGTTACAAAACTTAGCATTGATCATAATCAATAACCACCATTTATACGAATCAATTATCTATGTTTAATGACGCAATACGTTTATTGAATGAGGCTATACGTTTTTAATAGTTAATGTTATACGTTTTTAAAAGATGATGCTATATGTGTTTTCAAGATTCCATGCATTAAATTTTCAACATTTCCTATATTAGCAATTTTTCAACTTTCAAGAGAATCCTAAATCTCCTTTATAAGGAGTATAGATTACTCCGGTTTTGTCTTTTTAATCGGGTATTCGCGAATTATAATAAATCATTAGTTATCATGATTATACTGAAAGTAAAAAATGTCATGTCCACTAACATGGCTCCGCCCCTGCACCCACGTACGTTCAAATTTTGTTTGATATCACCAATATGACCATAAAATGACTATATTACCCTTGTCTTCTTTAACATATTTACATCCATTGACACGTTCACCAGACCTAAACATTAACTCAGATCTAAACCAAAAAAAGAACCTCAAATCTAAATTAAAAATTCATTCAGATCTAAATTAAGCTTGTGTCATTGTGTCGCCCAAGACGAAACCATTGGGTTCAACTGTTTATCGGTCCAAAATAATGCATCTACTCCTAACATATGCTTTAACCCGGGCACAGTTTGACACTTTAACCCACCCATCTGCAACTGTGTTAAACCACTTAGCCAATATGTTATACCGGTATCTGCAACTGTTTTGTTCAATTGTAGGGATCTGTTCATACCGATATCTGAAGATAGAGGTACGGAGTGTACACCCAGATGTCACTAAACACACTGACTCTGATAGTGGTTAAGTGAATTCATGTCTCTGATAACCTTAGAGGTCACTGATGAAGTTCAGTGAGTTAGCTCTTCAGCGTGGCTGAGTGTAACTCTGGACTTAATGATATTCATCTGTCTGATGGCTTCAGCTGGGCACTCTCTGAGGAGTAAGCTAAAGGATACCATCAGGGAGTAATCCATAAGAGGAAGTATCCTTAGCGGGTTGAATCATCAGCGGGCTGGTTTAGTTTGAACCTTCAGCGGGTATGCTCCTCAGCGGGCTAGCTGATAGTTCAGGACACTAGATGAATAACACGCTGGTATGAATTAAATGACTTGTAACTGCTTCGACCGTTTCTTATGGTAAGTTACAATCACATTAATAACCGCGTTTAATTGGTCATGTAACCACTAATTCCTGAAATCAAAAAGTCTAATTATGGAAGAGATTATATCTCCTATAATCTCTCATAATTCCTTGACCAAGGACTTGAGAATTCTCCTATAAATAGGAGGTCATATACTGCTTGTGGGATATAGAAATATAGAATTTCAACTGCGTGAAACATACACATAAACACTTGGATGCGCAAGGGTTCTTGATTGGTGCCTCAAATAAGAACACACATTTGGTCTTATCCCAAGTAGATATTCGTGATACCCAGGCATTAGGGTCGAATAGTTTACTTTGAAAAGTGATTACACGATTCCAAGTGATATCCGGTAGCCATTCTTGGTACGTAGGTAGGCATTAATTATCTTCACCCTGATCTGGGCCACACAACCTCCAACATTCAAAGTAAACTATTTTGTGATAATCAATGGTTGCTGCAATGAAACACATGGCTTCAAGCTTTGCCAAACTAGAAAAGTTTGAAGGGTGGATTTTAGAAGATGGCAGAAGAATATGCATTTCATGCTCTCTAGCATAAGTGTGGTATACGTGCTGACTACTCTAATGCCTAAAGATGGAGGTGAGAATCCAACTGTGGAGCAAGTCAGGAAGAGAGTCAAATGGGACAATGATGATTATGTCTGTAGAGGTTTAATCCATATGGGATGTCAATCCTGTTTGATATTACCAGAATCTTGAGACGTATCCAAAGATCTAACATGACACCTTAGAAGCCAATTATATGGCAAGTATTCCCTCAAGTAAGAAGTTTCTTTGTTAAAATTTCACAACCAATTACAAAATGATTGATTCATGACCAGTCTTGAACAATACCATGAAATTTCTTGGGAATACTTGGAAGGTTTTACACAAACAAGATGAACATGGATGAAATTCTATTCAGTTTCATTATCATTGATAAACTTCCCCTTTCAATAGAATGATTTCAAGTACAACTTAAAATATTTGAAAGAGGAATGAATATGATTGAATTGGGTAGTCATCTGCGTATTTAAGGAGTCCCTCAGAACGCAAAATAAATGACAAGTCCAAATGGCAAAATATTGCTGGTCCTTCAGTTGTCGATATGTGGAGCATAACAAACTCCACAAGTTAACAATGACAACACAAGGGTAAAAATTAAACATCATGATACCAGAGATAATCCTAACAAGAAACTAAAAGTTACTTATTAGAAGTGTGGGAAACATGCACACTTAAAAAAGGATTGCAAAGCTGGTAATGTTAGAAACAAAGCCAATGGATCAGGCACAAAGGGATCAGAGGATGGGTCTTCCAACCCTCTAAAAGGTCAGAATATGTTTGATAAATCTCCCCTGGTTTATTATGTTACATATGTATCTGAGGCTTTCTTTGTGCAGGATGATGATGTTGCGTGGTGGGTTGACACTTCTGTGAGCACTGTGCATTCGTAAAGATGGATCTGGTTCAAGACTTACGAGGTCAACCTGAATGATGGATCTATTCTTTACATGGGAAATGAGTCAACAGCCCTTGTGCATGGACGTGGTTGTGTAGATCTTAGGTTTAGTTCTAGAAAAGTTGTTTCTTTGTTGAATGTTTTACATGTTCCTCATATAAGGAAGAATTTGGTTTCTAGTAGTGTTTTGAACAATTATGGTTTTAAACAAGTGATTGAATCAAATAAATTTGTGTTATCTAAACATGGTGTATTTATTGGTTTTGGTTATCAGAGTAATCATATGTTCAGACTTAATATTGTCTCTGATAATATTGGTTCAGCCTTCATGTCAACCTCTAAACTGAATGATTCAATCTTATGGCATGCTAGACTAGGCCATGTCCACTTTAAGAGGATGCAAGATATGTTTAAGGATGGGTTAATCTCTGCTTTTGACATGGACACTAGAAAGTGTCAGACTTGCATGCCGAATAAAATAAATAAGAAACCATTTCAAAATGTAAAACGTGAAACTAAAGTTTTGGAATTGATTCACAGTGATCTCTGTGATCTGCATGCTACTCCTTCATTGGGGAATAAAAAGTACTTTGTGACATTTATTGATGATGCTTCTAGGTTTTGTTATGTTACATTTTATGTTACCTACTAAGGAGAACACTAGATTAAAATCACACATTATTAAAAGTTGAATTACAAACAAGGGTCCACATGATCAAAAAGATTCAGACAGATGGGGAGGTGATACATGGATACTCTGTATTTATCATCTGTTGGTATTGTCCATGGAAACGCCTCTCCCCAAAACTCCACAACAAAATAGTAATATCTAACAAGAAAAATCAGGGTAATAAAAAAAGAAATGGTTAATTCATGTTGTCCTATTCTGGGCATGATCAAGGGGTTCTAGGGTGAAGCCTTATGTTAACACTTGCCTATTTCCCTAAATAGGGTACCCATAAAAAAAATAGATGACCCCTTTATGAACTCGACTAAAAAAGAAACCAAAACCAAACCTGAAGTTACTTCTCAGAGTTTGGGTTTGAGGGTAGTTGTTTAGATTCCCCAATCCAAAGCTAAAAACATTGGGTGAAAGAGGCATTGAATGACGTCTAGGTTGGATATGCGAGCATTCCAAGCTTTTAGGTTCTCTATGTTTATTAAACCTATTATTCAGTTTTGCTATATAACTCAATCATTGAATCAAGGGATGATATCTTTTATGAGCATATATTCTCATAAGTCCCTAGACCAAGTCAGAAATATCGCGCGCGTGGTAAAAGGAACTAAAGAACGTCTGGTGGTTTATGGTGTCCTAGAAAAGGACACGAAGGAGAGTTGTTTAGCCTACCTGACCTGACTACAAAGTCCATAGAACTCCAAAGGGTTTTAGGCCTAAATTTCAATTATATTTAATTGAAGGTACAAAGGATGAGGTATATGACCAATACTCCTATTGCTTTAATGTTGAGGATGACCCCAAAACATTTGATGAAGCAATGAAGTCCCAGGATGTTGCTTTATGGGATGATGAGATGGATTCCATCATGGGTAATAACACTTGGGTGTTGATTGATCTACCTCCAGGTTGCAAACCTCTAGGTTGCAAATGGATCTACAAAAGAAAGCTGAAGTAAATGGAACTATTGAAAAGTTCAAGGCAAGGTTAGTCATTCAGGGCTTCAAACAAAAGTCAAGGATATGTTACTTTGATACTTATTCCTTAGTGGCACTACCATATACCTAAGACTAGCTATTGCTATGCAATCAATGCACAGTATGATTATTTAATCAGATGGAGTGAAGTAACTTTCCTTTGAATGGAGAACTAAAAAAGGAGGTCTATATGAATCAACCTCTGGGCTTCATCATGCCTGGTAATGAAAATAAAGTGTGTAAAATGATTAAGTCTCTATATAGGCTAAAACAGGCACCTAAGAAATGGCATCAAAAATTTGATGAAGTGGTTTTGTCTAATGGTTATTTACTTAATCAAGCTGACAAATGTGTATATAGAAAATTTGATAAATCTGGTAAAGGAGTCATCATTTGCCTATATGTTGATGACATGTTGATCTTTGGTACTGACCAAGTTCAGGTGGATCTAACTAAAGAGTTTTTATCATCAAGGTTCTCTATGAAGGACATGGGGGAGGATGATGTTATCCTGGGTATAAGGATTAAACATAAAAGTAATGGTATAGCAATTTCTTAGTCTCATTATATTGAGAAGGTACTGAAGAAATTCAATTACTTTGACCGCACTCCAATTAGTACACCTCTGGATACTTGTGAGAAGTTGATGCCCAATAAAGGTCTAGCTCCATCTCAACTTGAGTATTCTAGAGTGATTGGTTGCTTAATGTATTCCATGAATTGTATCAGGCCTATAATACATTGTTGTGGTAAAACTGAGGTAGATAACTATAACCCTGATACTCATTACTGCAATCAATTTTAGAAGGTACTTAAAGTAATTTTAAAAAAAAGAAACCATGAAACTATAATTTGAGTAAGCGTTATCCTTTAGTGTTGGAATGGTTACAGTGATGCCAAGCTGATCGGCAACACTAAATATAACTTCGTAAACAAGAGGCTGGGTAAATCTGCTTGGTGATTGGTGCAATTTCTTGGCTTCCAAAAAGAAAACATGTACCACTGGTTCTATAATGGAATCTGAATGTGTGCTCTAGCACTGGCTGGCAAGGAAGTGAATGGTTGAAAAAACGTCTTGCTCCTTGAGATTCCTCCTGTGGGTCCACCTAGGCACCTAATTCTATCTGCTGTGATAGTGCTGCTAACATGGCAAAGGGTTAGCTAGTTACTTTTGGTTTATAAAGTCTGCCAGAAGGGATGTGATTAAAGTCGTAACTAAGCGATTAATGCTAGGACAACACCAACTCCCCTGCTGAGGAAACTTAGAAGCTGAGTTCATGGTGGGAAAGCTGAATATTCATAGGCGAAGCACATTTTGTACACAAAACAGCCCCAAATGATTGTGCTTGGGAACCTCTGCGAAAGGAGGATGAAGTTGTTAACTTCTTAATGGTTAATTTTTTGGAAAAGTGATTGGCAGGTACTGAATAAAGCGGCACCACTATAAAAATGTTTAGGTTTTTTGCCTGCCTTCAGGGATCATGGACTTTGGTCTTAATAACATTTAAGAAATTGGATTATGACACATGGCTATCGTAATAGTGGTCAGGCGCGTTTACAGTGTTTGACAACTTTGTTGTGTTTTTTACCTTCAGGTAGTCAAATAGGTTGAAGGGTTTAATTCTTAGAACACCTTGATTCTCGAATATTGAACGTGTATAACAAAGAGGAAGATTCAAATCCTTCAGGACATTTTCAGTATGCACTTGCTTGTTTTATTGTAATTATCATGCAAAGAAATTGTACCTAAATGGGAGGATTGTTTGGAAATTTAGTTCTCTTTGTAGGGATTAATCATAACCGTATCAGGATGGAGGTACGGAGTGTACACGCAGAGGTCACTGAACACCTTGGCTCTGATAGTGGTTAAGTGAATTCATGTCTCTGATAACCTTAGAGGTCATTGATGAAGTTCAGCGAGTTAGCTCTTCAGCGTGGCTGAGTGTAACTCTGGACTGAATGATATTCATCTGTCTGATGGCTTAAGCTAGGCACTCCCTGAGGAGTAAGCTGAAGGATACCATCACGGAGTAATCCATCAGAGGAAGCATCCTCAGCGGGTTGACTCATCAGCGGGTTGGTTTAGTTTGAACCTTTAGCGTGTATGCTCCTTAGCGGGCTAGTTGATAGTTCAGGACACTGGATGAATAACACGCTGGTATGAATTCAATGACTTGTAACTGCTTTGACCGTTTCTTATGGTAAGTTACAATCACATTAATGACCACGTTTAATTGGTCATGTAACCACTAATTCCTGAAATCAAGGAGTCTAATTATGGAAGAGATTATATCTCCTATAATCTCTCATAATTCCTTGACCAAGGACTTGAGCATTCTCCTATAAATAGGAGGTCACATACTGCTTGTGGGATATAGAAATATAGAATTTCAACTGCGTGAAACATACACATAAACATAAACACTTGGATACGCAAGGGTTCTTGATAGGTGCCTCAAACAAGAACACACATTTGGTCTTATCCCAAGTAGATATTCATGATACCCAGGCATTAGGGTCGAATAGTTTACTTTGGAAAGTGATTACATGATTCCAAGTGATATCCGGTAGCCATTCTTGGTACGTATTTAGGCATTGATTGTCTTCACCCTGATCTGGGCCACACAACCTCCAACATTTTTTAAGCTCATAAATAAAAATCGCTGACATTTCTCTATTTAATTTACTCTAGTCAACATCAACACCTAAAGAAAGTTGAATCTTTATTCATTCTTCGATTCCATCCATAACATCACCTTAATCCACAACCACTCAACACTTATACAATTTTTAAAGTGTCAAAAACTGAAATTATTCAAAATTTAAAACATGCAAGCTTAGGAAATTCTCAAAATCTCAAACTTTTCAAAAAATTTAACTTCTTATGATTTGAAAATTAAAAATATTATAACATGTCATTTTTAAAATTAAATGTTTAAAATAAATGTTTTTTAAAATCTAAAATCCAAATATTTAAAATAACTAAATTTAGACAACCAACTTACACGAAATTACACTTACCAACAAAGCTTTTATTAACAAATTTACATAAACAACCAATCTATCACTAACACATTTTATATAGAATTAATTTATCGTTTTCTAGAATTTACACAACTTAAAATTTTCAGATATATATATATATATATATATATATATATATATATATATATATATATCAAAAAAGAAAATTGTTTAACACATAGGCATCTATATTAGTATTAACTGAATTACGCAATAGTTCGATAGACGAATTCCTTGAAAATTGTTTGATAACTAATTTATCATCATCATTGCCCTTGTTTAATTGCAAATTGTTGGAAGAAGGAATTTTATAAGGAAATAAATCTTGAGCAATATGTAAAGAGTTATGATATATAAGCCTACATAATAGACCTACAAATAGGCCTAATCCATTCACAATTTGACAAGTGTGAAACACACATTCTCTCTCCTCTTATTGACCAATCAAATTTTTAATTCAACCAATCATATTTGTAGGTCTATTTTTAGGCACACTACTTAGGTCTACAAATCATTTTTCTTTTCATAATTACATTCGGGCAATGATGTTTCATTTTCCAGGTCAACATCATCATCATCGTCGTCGTCGTCCTCATTACTATTACTACTGTTATTATTACTATTACTACTACTATTACTACTATTACTAATACTACTATTATAATTACTCTTTTCTTATTACTGTTGTTCTTATTATTATTGTTCTTATTATTATTGTTGTTCGTGTTACTATTGTTGTTATTACAAGGCGTGCCGAACCCGTGCGTTGCACCGGGCTTGGTCTTTTGGAAAAATCTGATTGTTACTTATGTCGTCTTTGTTTGTAGAAACCTTAATTGTTTTCTACGTAATGTTTAGCGTAAAAGCTTAATATATAAAGAGAAAAGTGCAAATATGCTCCCTGTGGTTTGCAAAAATTGCAGACTTACTCCCCAACTTTACGAAAGTGCAGGTGGCCTCCCTAGTTTGAAACTTTCATTGCAGTCGTGCTCCCTGCCAGGGAGCACGAATGCAATGGGAATTGAAACTTCCATTGCACTCGTGCTCCCTGCCAGGGAGCACGAATGCAATGGAAGTTTCAATCTGGGGAGGCCGCCTGCACTTTCGTAAAGTTGAGGAGTAAGTCTGCAATTTTTGCAAACCACAGGGAGCACATTTGCATTTTTCTCATATATAAATTAAATGGAATATTCTAATAAAAACGTGCATCGTTAATTTTTAGCAAAATAGTTAAAAATGAGGCTACTAAAACTCAATTCCAACATGACCGTGTGAGTTAAACCCAAATATGGCTTAAACAGTTTTTTGAATCGTTTTTTTTATAGTTTGATCTCCACAATTAATTGATAAATGTAAACTTAAGCATCTACAAATGAAATCTAAACTCATACAACTCTATAAAATATGCAATTATCACACTCAAATTCACCAACTTGTCAACATGACATTGTTTTACAAATTAAAAGACTTTTAAAGTCGTCTTCATAATAATAGAAGCGCCTTTGAGAGAAGTTAAAACAAATAGAAAAACTCCCGCATGGCAACCATCATCGTTACATCCGTTTATAAGACATTGTACCCGAGATAACTCAACTTTCGCATAAGCAAAATAAGTAAACAACTGTTAGCATAAAGAAATAGTTGATGCCTAAATTAAGTAATCAATCTACTTCATTTAATATCATCTTTACAATTGTTAGAATGTCACTCATCATTTTTAATTGAGCTCGTACCAAACTGTCCATGCTTGTTCCAACCAAAAGAAAAAGAGCAGCCATCTTCGGTTTGCACAACAGTATGGCCTTCGCTTCCTGCTTTAACTACTTTATATCTGTGAAGACAACAACCAATATTAGTATGGACTCATGGACATCCATATGACTAAGCCGACTAAAATTAAGTTGTAACTTTTGTGTTTGTGCATGTGATTTTGACCGGTTTTTATAGGCATTGGATTAGGTTAAATCATTAATTTTTTGGCAATCTTTTCATCTTCCTCTCAATTCATAACCGAATATGTATATTGAAGTCATTAAAATTTCATAAGCAAAAACATTAAAAAATGCTAAATTTCATTAATAATATGACTTTTGTAATTCCTTATACTCATAATTAAGTTTTTAAATCATTAAGACTCCTATTAAATTTAGTGTACTCAATCTTTATATATATATAAATTATTGTTGTTGTTGTTATTATTATTATTATTAACTAATAATTATCACTTTATTAAATAACTAGGATATTTACAAGAAGTTAGTGGGGAGTCGAGATACTATTTGAGCCCCCACTCCTTTAGCTATATAGCAAAGCTAATCTTATTAAATATATGAATAGCAGCACGTGATCCAATGTCTCGAGTCACGGAGAACTTTCGGATTCGCTTCAGTAATACCACCGCATCCTTCTCTAATTCCTCAAGAGAAGAAAATGAAAAGTGGAGAAACCCATATCTAATATCTAAACACTTACCCTCATACTAGACGCGTTTATAATGTGTCGCGGTGATCACCGCATGACAAGGCACAAAATCAACCATCCTAGTTTGCGTCAAAGGAGAGGACCCTGTTAAATCTTGTTAGTCTTAAAATATGAAGACTTATACGGAATTACATTAGTTTACATATAGTCGGATACGCAAGGACTAATAATGACATTAGATGATAGTTAGGCATATCAAGGACTATATATACCCTCCTATACTTCCATAGGAGGGTGAGGAAATCATTTGTAACACAAAGTGTGTGTGTTTCTCTCTCTAAAAAACACACATATCTTACCTTTCTCTCTCTAAATCTAATAATATGGCTTACTTTCTATTCTTTCCTCCCCGACCTCTAGATCTTGTTTAGTTAGTGAGTAATAAATGTTGACAATTGGTACCAGAGCTAATCGGGGGCGTTTCGTGTTTGTTGTTTGCTTATTTTTGGTGGTTCGTGGGTTACACAACTTATTTCGTAGCTTATTTATAAGCTAGAAGGTCACGGCTTATATTGGTTTGTTTATTTCAACAAAAGATTCAATCTTTCTTTGTCAAAACATTTGTGGTCTTTGGTTGAAATGATTTCATGGCCCATTGTTATGCTTTTAAGGTTTAGGAACGATTTCATCTTAAACCGCTCCAAAATATCATCTATTTGGAACCATTTTTCTAAAAACGTTCCTAAAAGTTTGTTTTGAAACATTTTTCTTCAAACCATTCCTAGAACCACTATTTTTTTTGAACAATCTCTTGAAAAAGCGTTCCAAAATATGGAACTTTTGATGTTTTTTGGTGTATCATGCGTGGTTTGAAATAGATATGAAAAAGGAAAAATTGTGTACTACAAAAAAGTACATGCGGTTTGTACATTTGTGATAATTATGCGATTTGAATGACAAAGTAGCGGTTTAGCAAGAAAATGACGCGGTTTGGCAAAAATGTGCGGTTTGAGCTGCAGAAAATATGCGGTTTGACATAAAAATGTGCGGTTTGAGCTGCAAAAGTGTGCGGTTTGACATAAATATTTATGCGGTTTGATCTATAAGGCATCTGCGGTTTGATTAAAACATTGTGCGATTTGAGCTCCAATCTTCTACGGTTTGGTCAAGTTTATTGTGCGCTTTGGCAACATATGTTTGTGCGGTTTGACACAACAAAAGCTGCAATTTGACCTAGTCAACTTACGCAGTTTGACCTCTTTATTAGGCAGTTTGACTCAGTCAACTTATGCAATTTGACCATATTTTTCAGCAGTTTGACCTAGTCAACTTATGCAGTTTGACCACACTTTCAGAGTAGTTTGACTTGTCAACTTATGCAGTTTGACTAGTCAACTTATGAGGCTTGACCTAAAAATTCTCAGGTTTGATCATTTGCCCTTAAATGTCAAATTCTTTTACACCGCTAGTCCTTATTTCATGATTATACTTTAATGACAATGTTAACTAGACAATTGTTTATCCGTTAACGACAATTCATTACAACTTTTGTCCCAGTTTAACAATATTGAATCAAAACACCAAAGCAAACACAATACTTAATGTTATAACGATCCTATATACAAGATTCACTAAAATGTCAAAACATCTATGGATTTAGATTCTAAATGTCAAGTGATCACGGAGTAGATTTGGTATCCCTTATTTGAGATTAAAGTGTGTTTCACGAAGGTGTCTACTTATTTCATCATTGAGACTTCCTTATACTTTCTACCTCTTTTCTTTAAACCCCTCTATCGATTGATGACGTGCTTGAACATATACAATTATGATCGAGACTTAGATTATCTAGTTTCCAGTAGTCAGGGTGGTTGGTTAAAGACTTAGTTAAATATCACTTAAAGGAGTTACATTGTAGTACTCAGTGTCACACGCAGATGTTGATGTGGATAATTCATAGAGGTGTTGTACTTCTAATACTTTTGATGTTAGGTATAGGGTACTTAGAGATTTGTCTCTGCACCGTTCTTTAATCAACAACAATGCAAGCTTAAGTAACAAATTTGGGGGATTTTACTTTAGTTTCAAGTTTGGTATATCGGGTTTACTTCACCAAGTGGTCACAACATTAGCCGACAAAATACGAGGCTGGTAAGTTAGCCAGAGAGTTTAAAGGTTGAGATGTGATCATCAATTCTCATTGGATATTTAAAGCTACAGAATGTCAATGTTACTTCACACTCTAAGCAAAATCTTTCAAGATCCTTCAATGTCATTCATAATTTTTCAAGATGTTTGCTTAAAACAAGAACTTCTCGAGTATATGACGTCAATGATGCTTTCGAGAGTTCAAAATCATCACGGGGGAAAACGTGTACTTTTGATGTAACCAGATCAACTTCCAGGGGGAAGTAGTTTATACTACTTTACTCAGTATGGTTTGTGTGAAGTAGTTTGCAAGCATGAGAAGACTTGTTGCTGATCTCTTACATGTTCCTCTGAACGGATATTCACCAAGACCAAATGTCATGATACAGTATAGAAGCAGTATTAGTTGGTGTGGTTGGTTGATTTTTCTACAAAATTCCGTTGTGCACTTTAAATGTCAATGTTAGAAGATCGTTCGAGCTACATCAAAGTTTTAGAATCTTCACAAGATATGAATGTTGGTTTGGCGGGAAGCTAATTCAGAAACTTCGCCAAAAAGGAGTCTATGAAGAAAGCTTTTCAAGATATGCTGCATGAACTAGGGGGAAGTTAATCCAACTCATGCATAATACAATGGTTCCAGAACAAGTAAAGACACAGAAGATTTAAGCTGGAGTACAAGTATCAAGACTGGAAGACAAAGATGTCATCTTCAGCACTGGAAGCACTTTGAAAGACTTTATTTTGTTGTATTTTGTACTTGTTAGGAACATTGTAAGTAATTTCGTATGTCTACATATTGGGGGAAGATTGTTAGCCTTAAATATTGAAGACTAATACGGAATTACATTAGTTTACATATAGTCGGATACGCAAGGACTAATAATGACATTAGATGATAGTTAGGCATATCTAGGACTATATATACCCTCCTATACTTCCATAGGAGGGTGAGGAAATCATTTGTACACAAAGTGTGTATGTTTCTCTCTTTAGGAAACACACATCTTTCCCTCTCTATCTTAATAATATGGCTCGATTCCTTTTCTTTCCTCCCCGACCTCCGGATCATTGTTTGGTTAGTGAATATTATATGTTAACAAATCCACAGACACACATCAAGCCCTCTGTCCCACGAGTAGAGTAACATATCCGCTAGACGTAGAGGTTTGTCACGCCCTCTACCAAGCTTGATATCAACTTCTTTACGAGCTGAAATCCCTGACCTAAAACAGATGTCGACAAGGGTATTTGTCGCACCCCGACAAAAGCGGAAACACGAGGCGTGACGGAGGATTGATCGTCATAACACAAGATACAATATAGAGAAGTCTAAAATGCATATCAAAAGTGTCACAACGTACTCCAACGACAAGTATGAAACTTGTGTTAAAAATTTGTTGACTGAACACCAACACAATAGTTCAAATTTATTTCAAAAACTAGCCCCAACATAAAGTGAGTTAAGTCTAGAATAATCTAAGAACATCAACATGAAAGCAAGTCTCAAATGAAATCCTTCAACAATGATCCCTCACGGGATATCTTAGGTCTCTAAGGCATTCTATCTTGAACTTAACGAGCAATTGCATCACCTAAAAATGATACTCGAAAAGGTCAACATAAAGTTGGTGAACTCGTAGGTTTAGAGGTAAATCCAGTTGCTATGCCAAAATTTAAGTAGTGGACAATTGTGTAATATGAAAACAGAATGCATGCAATAGTGTTTGAATCAAACATAGCAATCCCATGCTATCATAGTGTCCCAATAGAATCATGGCATTTCAATAAAATCATAGCATCTCAGTCATACCAACCATTCCAATAGGTTTGAGCACTTGTGTTCTCCACACCTATGGCCTACCAGATTGAGCTAAACTCATATGGTTGGAGAAATAGTCCTTGCTTCAGAGGTTCATATAGAATTTGCACAAATGATTGGTTTACACAGAAAAACTTGTTTATACTGGGAAACTAGAAGGGGGGGGTTGAATAGTTTTACCGCTTATTATTTAATGTTTATGTTGTTTATGAAACTTAGATTCGACTTTTTATGAAATTCAATTTTTGCACCATATGAACAATATATCTACGAAGAAGCAATTAAAGATTAAGAGTTGGAAAGATCAAACACATAAAAGGCTTTTATATGGTTCGGTTACGAAGCTCCCTCTTTAGCTACTTTCATCCCCACGCACCTAACTCGAGAGTTTTTTCACTATGGCAACAAGCGCTTTTGGCATAAGAAAACCGTACACAGTTGCCTTATATTCAATTCTGACACTAAGCTAGATGTCGAGTTCTATCTTAGCTAGAACCAATCTATCACAACACAACTTCACGACTTACTTCACAACTTCACTACACAACTTAGCTTCACACCTTGATCACAACTACACAACTTCTTCACACCTTTACGACTTCATAACTTTACACCTTCACAACTTCACAACTTCACACCTTTACAACTTCACAACTTCACACCTTTACAACTTCACTACCCACCCCCCCCCCCCCCTCACACCTTTCACAACTTCTCCTCACCCCACTTACTTTTGTCAAACTATCTAACATCTATAGAGAGGATCATCAAGATCCAACTATACTTACAACAACCACTAAAACCTAACAACTACACAACTTTACAAGATTTATAAGATATGATGTGGATGCAATAGGATTGGAATATACACGTGTGTGTAATACTTCTTCACTTGATGATGGAAGTATTCTTCTCTTGCACTTGAGGAAATAAGCTTGGATCACTTGGAAACAAAGCTTTATGATTAAATGATTAATGGATTTTAGTGAGATGTGTGGGTTGTTTTAGAACATAAAGAATAATTGCAAAAGGTGAGAAAATAGTGGGGAAAAACTAGTATTTATAGGACAAATTTGAGGAGCGTCAGTCTATGGGCGGTACCCTTAAAATTAAGAGGGCCGCCCGTGTATTTAAGGGGGCCGCCCTAGGCTAGAGGCTCCCCAGTTTGTCTTTTGTGTAAGGGAATTTTTTGGAACTTTTCTAGCCGTTTTAGGTCCGAAAATTTGAATTTCAAAATTGATACCAATTGTGGAAAACTAGAAGGGGGGGGTTGAATAGTTTACCGCTTTTTAATTTTATTTTATGTTTATGTTTGTTTATGAAAACTTAGATTCGACTTTTTGTGAATTCAATACTTGCACAATATGAACAATATAAATGAGTAAAAGTAAATAAAAGAATAAGAGAAAAGAGTTGGAAAGATCAAACCACAACGCAAGGATTTATAGTGGTTCGGTTACGAAGCTCCTCTTCGGCCTACTCCACTCCCCGAGCACCAAACTCGAGAGTTTTCTTCACTATGTCAACAAACTCCCTTATGGCGGAGAAAACCGTACACAACGTTGCTTATATCAATTTCCGACACTAAGCTAAATGTCGAGTTCTAATCTTAGCTAGAACCAATCTATCACAACACAACTTCACAACTTGTTCACGACTTCACAACTTTACGACTTCTTCACGACTTCACAACTTCTTCACAACTTCACAACTTCTTCACAACTTCACCTCTCCACACTACTTATATCACAACTATCTATCACTACTAGGAGAGATCACCAAGATCTAACAATGCTTACTACAATCACCAAATCCTAACAACTACACAACTTTACAAGATATACAAATGATTTACAATTTATGATATGGATGTAACAAGGTTGCAATATGCACTTAGGGTGTAATACTTCTTCACTTGATGATGGAAGTATTCTTCTCTTGCACTTGAGGAATTAAGCTTGGATCACTTGGAAACAAAGCTTTATGATTAAATGATCAAAGGATTTTAGTGAGATGAGTGGGCTATTTTTAGAACAGAAAGAATGAGTGCAAAAGGTGAGAAAATAGTGGGGAAAAGTCCAGTATTTATAGGACAAACTGGAGGAGCGTCAGTCTATGGGCGGTCCCCTTAAATAGGGGGTGGTCCCCTTAAAATTAAGGGGGCCGCCCGTGTATTTAAGGGGGCCGCCCTAGGCTAGAGGCTCCCCAGTTTGTCTTTTGTGTAGGGGAATTTTCTGAAACATTTCTAGTCATTTTAGGTCCAAAAATTTGAATTTCAAAATGTTTATTTTGAATAAAACATTTCTTTTAATTGTAGAAAATATTTTGTAATGTTTATAAAAATGTCTACAACATTTTATAAAATTATAAGGTTGAATAAAAATTTCCTTTGATCATAAAATGCTTTAAGCATTTGTTTATTCTAACCTGTAAGTGATTAAATTATCGAAATAAAAATTAACTACTAATTACTTGTTTACGTTTAATTTTACATTAAACGCTTGTATATTTTGTGATTATCAAAACGTAAGGATGCGAAAAATATTAATAATGTTTTTAGGCATTATTTCTATCAACAATCTCCCCCTTTTTGATGATTACAAAATTTAAACTCATTAAATGTAGAATTATTTTTAAACAAGTATTTAGTGAGTTTTATGTCATTTCTCCCTCTTTTTGTAAAATTAAAAAGGCGTCGTCGAGAATTGCAAGTAAAAACGATGGAATAAAAGCTCTCCCTTGATGTGTGCTCCCCCTCATTCGAGGGCACCAAGGAATCGAGCTATGGTTTCTTAGCTACAAAATCGAGTTAGAACAATACAAATATTTCTAACAAGTAGCAAGAAGGAAGGAAAAATAAGACAAGAGCAAGCAATATTAAAGCAAACGATACTTCATTCATTTAGGACAATGTGTGTAGACTACACACAAGCATACATAGAGACTAATATGCTTTAGAAGCATATTGATATAACAAAAGAAAAAAAATCCTAAATGGCCATAGAAGGATTTTGGACTTGCTTGTGATTCAAAAGGGTTGAACGATTATTTGTAGGCATATGGTATAACAACTCGAAATTTTCAACAATGTAATATCTCTCTGTTATATAATATATCACTTTTTCACGGGGATTTTTTTGCTTTAATCTCTTATTATGCAACGTAACTTGCATAACTAAAGTTAACAAGCTCACACAATCTACCTATGACAATCATATATGTCAAGAAAACATCATAATATGTCAAGTCAATATCTTAATATCATTTTTACAAAGTACATTACTCATATAATGTACCATTTGCAACGTTATATCAAGACAGGCTTTAAACAGTTATCGTATACCTCTAAAACCCTAATTCCATGTAAGGTTAATATATAAAGTGAATGCACAAGCTACTAAAGCATATGTACAAGTAATATAATATCTCAATTGAAATCTAAACTCCCTCCAAGTCAATGTACAAGTCCTTTAAAGCATAATGTACAAGTCATTAATGCACAACATCTAAAATAGCCGTTTTACCTCCGTTTTCCTAAAGAATTCAATACAATCTATTAAGTACAAGTTACAATCAATCAAAGCACTACATTTACACTCCTTATTCCTTCTCATTTCAAAAAATTACATAAAATAAAACCAAGAAACCCTAAACCGAGCTAGTTTCTAATCCGTGACCTGTTTCTTTGTTTTTACCCATTCTAAACTTAAACCAATTATCAAATTCAGTGGTAATCACTAATATACAACTTTACAAACCATATTCCATCTTTATAACACCATTATACAATTTGGGAAGAATGAACATTTAAGGGACCAAATCCAAGAAATGTTTGTGAATTAAGGGAAATAGTAGCTAAGTCTAAAGGGTATTAGGTTGAGGAGGAATGAAAAATACTATTTTACCCGTTCCAGCTAGGGCGGTCCCCTTAATTAGGGGTCGGTCCCCTTAAAGATAAGGGGGCAGCCCATTATGAATTAAGGGGGCCGCCCACTGCAATTTCCCAGATTTTCCAAAAATTAATTTTTCTCAAAAATTTTGTGAGGGTTTCAGTTTTGGTGGTTAATTTGCAGCAAGTCCATCCTTTTGTGGCAATTAAGATGTTTTAACACATAACAATTAAGCATTCAACAAACTACATATATATGACAAGATGAAGGATAAAATAATTTCACATAATTTTGGCATATAATCATATAAGGATAAGAGTAGAAGATTAAAGGAGATAAGAGCATATAACATAGTAACTAGATATAATGCACAAAGAATTTACTTGACAAGAAGGATAACTTAAAAAATCAACCTTTTGAAATACTAGTGTGTGCCTAAGTGCGACAAATGTGGAGTAGCGATTATTTCGACACTAAGACATGTAAAACCTAAGAAATAATCCAAAGGCTCCTTGATTTAATTTTGCTCAACCAAGATTGTCGAAAATATATATTAGGTTATATATTTTTGACAACAAGTAAGAGAACATTATGCATATGTGAAAAAATGTTTTTAGCATATCTCAACAATATATGAAAATTAATTTTCATGTGATCCTAGTTGTGAGAAAGACTTTCTTTAGAAAATAATGGATTGGGACTATATATGTAAAATGATATATGCATTTAGATAGAGGAATTTGTAAAAGTTTGCTTATAGGTTTTTTCCAATCTTGTGTTTTTGTGCAAAACAGAGGCCTAGACATAGAAAAAAAAATTGTTCAGTGGGTGGTCCCCTTAAAGTCTGGGCGGTCCCTTTAAAATTAAGGGGGCCGCCCTTTATGAATTAAGGAGGCCGCCACCTGCTAAGAAATTTTTTCTCAGATTTTTGACAAATAGTTCATTTCTAATTTTTAGTGCTGAAAACTTAGTCAATTTGTTCCATCATTCCTAGACCTAGGCGTAAGTAGTTAAATGGTTCACGTTTAAGTGGTTTAGTTAAAATATCGGCTATGTTGTCTTCCGATGAGACCCTTTCTATAGAGATATTCCCTTTTTGAACATTATCACGGAGGAAGTGGTAGCAGATTTCTATGTGTTTTGTTCGTGAGTGTTGAACATGATTCTTACTTAAGTCTATAGCCCCTTTGTTATCACACATTATTGGAATATCGTCTAACCTAATGCCATAGTCTACGAGAGCTTGTTTCATCCATAGGGCTTGTTGACATGCCTTTCCGGCGCTTACATATTCCGCTTCGGTTGTGGAGATGGCAAGAGCGGTTTGCTTCTTCGAAAACCAAGATGTTAAACAACATCCCATGAACGTGCAAACACCACTAGTGCTCTTGCGATCTACGTAATCTCCCGCATGATCCGAATCCGCATAAACTATTGTTTCTATGCCGGATCCCTTAGGATACCATAATCCTAAATGCATAGTGCCTTTAATGTATCGGAAGATACGTTTAACTGCTTCTAGGTGAGAGGTTTTAGGATCCTCTTGAAAGCGTGCACAAAGGCAAACACTAAACATGATATCGGGTCTACTTGCCGTTAAGTATAATAAACTACCTATCATGCCTCTATATTTGGTATTATCTACGGACTCACCTTCTTCGTCTCTTGTGAGTTTGGTTTCCGTAGATATAGGGGTTTTTATTGACTTAGAGTCTTCTAGTCTAAATTTCTTAAGCATTTCCTTAATATATTTTGATTGATTAAAAAATATTCCATCATCTAATTGTTTTATTTGTAATCCTAAGAAAAAGTTTAGTTCCCCCATCATACTCATTTCAAACTCATCATGCATGATCTTGGCAAGTCATCACATTTCTTGACAAGTTGATCCAAATATAATGTCATCAACATATATTTGGACAATAATGATGTTGGAGTCTTTCTTTTTAGTGAAGAGAGTGTTATCTACCATTCCCATGGAATAATTATGTTTAATAAGAAAGGCTTTTAGTCGATCGTACCAAGCTTTTGGGGCTTGTTTTAGACCATAAAGAGCTTTCTTAAGTTTATAGACATAATTAGGTTTTGCGAAGTCAATGAATCCTGGAGGTTGTGCCACGTAAACCTCCTCATTGATAAAACCGTTAAGGAATGCACTCTTCACATCCATTTGGTATAACTTAAAATCTAGTGCGCAAGCATAAGCTAAAAGTATTCTTATGGACTCTAGTCTAGCTACGGGTGCATATGTTTCATCATAATCAATTCCTTCTTGTTGATTATAACCTTGGGCTACCAACCTAGCTTTGTTTCTAGTTACGACCCCATTTTCATCGAGTTTATTTCTATATACCCATTTTGTTCCTATAATGGTCATATCCATGGGATTTGGGACTAATTCCCAAACATCATTTGTTTTAAATTGGTTTAGTTCCTCTTGCATGGCCATTACCCAATTTTTATCTTTTAATGCGTCATTTATATTTTTAGGTTCTATTGTTGAAATAAAGCAAAAGAAATTGCTTTTGTCTTGAGCTTGCGACCTAAGAGTTCTTTGATTTAGATTATCAATAATGTTTTCTTGGGGATGACTTTTAGATTCTTTAATGTTTGTCATTTGATTATTTTCTAATGACATGTCTTCAAGATCATTGCCTATGGGTTTTGTTTTACTAACCTCAATAGCTTCTTCTTCGACTAATTCATCATCTTCTAATGGTGATGTTTTAGGTGGAGGTGGAGTTTCATCGAAAGTTACATTCAATGACTCTTTAACTTTTGTTATTTGTTTGTTAAGTATTATGTAAGCTTTACTATTTTGAGAATATCCTAGGAAAACGCCTTTGTGCGACTTTGGGTCGAACTTGGTGAGGTAAGCTCTTGTATTAAGAATAAAACATTTACTTCCGAATACTCTAAAATAGTTGAGGTTTGGTTTCCTACCTCTGAACAACTCGTATAGAGTTTTACCTAAAATACGTCTAATAGAAACTCTATTAATTATATAAGTTGATGTATCGACCGCATTGCACCAAATTTTTTGAGGAATGGATTGTTCATTTAACATGGTTCTACTCATTACTGTAAAGTGCCGATTTTTTCTTTTCTACTACCCATTGATTGTGGAGTCAGAGCGGAAAAATTATGAGATATCCTATTTAAATCACAATATTTTCCAAATTGTACTTCATTATCAAATTCCCGACCATGATCCATTCTAATTGATACAATAGAACGTCTTAATTTGTTTTGGATCATTTTGCTAAATATTTCAAATTCTTCCAAGGCTTCAGTTTTATTTGCTAAAAAATCCTAGTCCAATTGACGAGAATAGTCATCTACGATTACTAAGGTAAACGATTTTCCTCCATAGCTTCGTATGGCGGAGGGGCCAAACAAATCCATGTGAAGTAGCTCTAAGCATCTAGTTATTGAGACTATAGTTTTTGCCTTGTGACTTACGTGAGCTTGCTTTTCAATTTTGCAAGCATCACAAAAATGTCAGTCGTATTTAAGTTTAGGTAGATTTCTAACTAATTCTTTAGATGCTAATGATTGAATTAGTTGCATATTAGCATGACCTAATCTTCTATTCCATAGTGTTGAATTTTTGTCCTAATGTTTGCAAGGCAATATTTTGTCTTTCCGGTTTATTTCCTAGTTCATAATATAATCCTCCTTTCCTAATTCCCTTACCTATAACTTTTTTGTTTTTGATTATTTCGCTATCGTGTTCGGTAAATATTACTTTGCATTTATTATCACATATTTGACCTACACTAAGCAAGTTATAAGTTAAGTTATCTACGTGCCCAATATTTTCAATTATTAAGGAGTCTTGAGAAATCGTACATTTGCCTATGATTTAACCGCGTAAGTTTGCCTTTCCGAAAATTACGTTACCTCTGTTGTAAATACTTTTGTATGAAGAAAGCAAACTTTCCGCTTACCGTCATGTGTTTTTAGCATCCACTATCTTTAATCCACTCATCGGGTTCCAAGTTTACTCCTAAGCATATTTCATCGGGCGCTTGAGCTACAAGACAAGTTTCATCTTTAGTCTTTTCCACTTCATCTTCTCCATTGTCGCTCCATGCTGCTCCAATGAATGCTCTTTGATCGTTGTTCTTTGGCGGCTTTGAACATTCTCCAATAAAGTGACTTGGGTCACCACATCTAAAACATTTTCTTTCACTTTTATCATAACCATCATTTCTACTTCTTTGGAATGTTTTTCTATCGCCTCGTAGTTGTCTTATAAATCTTCCTCATCTCTTGAAGAATTTCTTGAATTCCTTTACGGCCATAGCATACTCTTCGTCTTCACTATCAGAGTTTGAGCTATCTTTATCACTTACTTCCTTTTTCACTTTTAATGCAAGTGATCTACTTTGTTCTTTCTTGCCTTTGACCGTTTCTACATCTTTTTTTATTACTTCTTCATAAACTTTCAAGTTTCCAATAGTTTTCTGTCAAAGGTAAGGTGTTAGATTCCACTTGATTTCTTCAATCGCGTGACTTACTGCCCTCGCACATTTTAGATGTAGTGCCCTAAGAAAATTTCCTAACATAATTCTTGCTATGAAACTTTTCATCAGTCTTTAGACTATAATAATAGTGTTAAATTTAGCAAAGGCATTATCTAATGACTCCTCTTTCTCAGAATACATAAATTGTTTATATTGTTTGAACAGAAATCTTTTTAGTTAGCTTTGACTTTATTATTTACCTTGATATGATTAGTAAAGTATCCCAAATTTCTTTGGGCGGTTTGACAAATAAAAATTCTTTCGTATTCTTTACGTGGCAAAGCATTATAAATTACCATTTTAGCTTCATTATTTTTTGCAAATTTCTTTTTAAGATCATCATCTTGTTTATGAAAAGGTATAATTTCATCCTTTTTAGTTTCAAAATTATATTTAATAGGAAGAAAATCACCATCGTTAATAACATGCTAAAGATCTAGATCTTTTGACTTCACATAAGTTTCAAATTTTTTTTCTAATAAATAAATCCATTACTTTCAAATAGTGGTGGTCTTTGCATAGATTGCCCTTTTAAATATTTTTCCGATTTCATAGATCGATTCAAGTTTTTAAAATACAATTTATTTTTAAAAAAATCTTTTGTTTAGAAACAGTGGCTCTGATACCATTGTATAGAAAACAGAAGGGGGGGGGGGGTTGAATAGTGTACCACCGCTTTTAATTTAATTTTATGTTATTTTTATGAAAAAAAAAAAAAAAACTTAAATTCGACTTTTTGTGAATTCAATACTTGCATAATATGAACAATATAAATATGTAGAAGCAAATAAAAGATAAGAGTTGGAAAGATCAAACCACAACATAAGGATTTATAGTGGTTCGGTTACGAAGCTCCTCTTCGGCCTACTCTACTCCCTGAGCACCTAACTCGAGAGTTTTCTTCACTATGTCAACAAGCTCCTTTATGGCGGAGAAAACCGTACACAACGTTGCTTATATCAATTTCCGACACTAAGCTAGATGTCGAGTTCTAATCTTAGCTAGAACCAATCTATCACAACACAACTTCACGACTTGTTCACGACTTCACAACTTCACGACTACTTCACAACTTCACTACACAACTTAGCTTCACACCTTGATCACAACTACACAACTTCTTCACACCTTCACGACTTCACAACTTCACAACTTCACAACTTCACAACTTCACAACTTCACACCTTCACAACTTCACAACTTCACACCTTCACAACTTCTCCTCACCACACTACTTATGTCACAACTATCTAACACTACTAGAGAGGATCACCAAGATCCAACTATACTTACAACAATCACTAAAACCTAACAACTACACAACTTTACAAGATTTACAAGATATGATGTGGATGCAATAGGATTGGAATATACACTTAGGTGTAATACTTCTTTACTTGATGATAGAAGTATTCTTCTCTTGCACTTGAGGAAACAAGCTTGGATCACTTGGAAACAAAGCTTTATGATTAAACGATTAATGGATTTTAGTGAGATATGTGGGCTGTTTTAGAACAGAACTTTCGTAAAAATAATATATTGCTTGCTTGACGAAAACTTTAATTCGTTTGATGTCCGTTTACGTTAATTGTTGATTTTTAGTAAACGCGTATGAGAAAAAAATAATTAGTAAAATAGATGACGTCGTAAATGACCTGAAAATACGGAATGTTACAGTAGGGGAATTTTCTAGAACATTTCTAGCCGTTTTAGGTTCGAAAATTTGAATTTCAAAATGTTTATTTTGAATAAAACATTTCTTTTAATTGTAGAAAATATTTTGTAATGTTTATAAAAATGTCTACAACATTTTATAAAATTATAAGGTTGAATAAAAATTTCCTTTGATCATAAAATGCATTAAGCATTTGTTTATTCATACCTTTAAGTGATTAAATTATCGAAATGAAAATTAACTACTAATTACTTGTTTACGTTTAATTTTACATTGAACGTTTTTATATTTTGTGATTATCAAAACGTAAGGATGTGAAAAATATTAATAATATTTTTAGGCATTATTTCTATCAACACTAATGGTTCACGTTTAACTCATTTTTTGTTACACTCCTTAGTCATGAAATTTTCGTCACTTAACATTGGATAGGTAGTCACAAAAATTGTTTCACTAAATTGACAATCGCAATCGAATAATAACTCACATTCATAACTTTTCACCTTCTCGAGTTAAAAAACAAAAAAAAATTAAAAATTACTTTTACCTACGCAAAAAAAGCCACAATGTGATTTTAATAACCTGACCCGCATTAAATAATTTAGCAACGAATGATTTTTGTTACTATTGTAACTGTTAGTGACGATATTTGTTCGTCATAGAGCTTATTCAAACTT
Organism: Tanacetum coccineum; assembly: GCA_026074375.1. Classification (NCBI taxonomy): domain Eukaryota; kingdom Viridiplantae; phylum Streptophyta; class Magnoliopsida; order Asterales; family Asteraceae; genus Tanacetum; species Tanacetum coccineum. Next base: position 50,787 of record BQNB010004450.1, on the reverse strand, counting down.
AATGACGAAACTGTTCGTCACTCACTTAAACACACATCATTCTTTTTTTCTATCTAACACTTAAAAGTATAAGGACCAAATCTGACAAAAAACTCAAACTTTATAAACAATTACAGAAACACGGTGTCACACCCCCAAATTCACTGCAGCAGAAGACTTGATACGAGAGATAGACCTCTACATGCCATATACCAATGCAGACTCCTTATATTTTGTAAGATAGAGTACCTGAGAAAAACATTGCTAAAACGTCAACATAAAGTTAGTGAGTTCATAGGTTTTGTTATTTGATAATAGTGATGAACCACAAGATTTATAACCATAGCATGAAATATAGTAATCCTATATATCACAATAAAAAGTATTTACTATTGTCTAAGCTCATGACACCGAAGCGTTAACATGTATCATCATAGATAAGCCTATGCATATGTTCAACCCACAACATCCGTAACTGACTCAAATGAAACTGTGTTTGCTTGACTAATGTCAGTCCAAGACAAATAGGGATGTCAATCTCGATAGATCTATCCATAACATTCGCACTTATAAGTAATTAACGGTTCATGATAAATTGGGCAACATAGCAAGTTGGGTTGAGTAGGGACTTAGACCCAATAGTAAATCAGTAATTGTACTTGTGTTCAACTGTTAAAAATAAGCAATGTTCTCACCCCAAAAGATGATTTAAAACAGAAAAGTTGCGGCTATAAAACTCACCTTGTCAGTTAATCGCCTGAAATTGCTAATGAATCAATGCACGTCAAATATTGCCTCAGTCAACACCTAAGTAGTTATGACAAAGTCTGAGTTTACATTCTAAGACTCAATGTATGAAATGAATTATGCAAATGGATCAAAAAGGTATTGTCGTTTATGAGATAACGTTTTTAAGTTCGAAAAATGTCATTTAAACCGTTGGCTCTAGGGGCGACTTTACGACTATAAGTACATATACAGGAATTTATACTGTTATGCGATGTGACTTATATTTACAAGTTCTATATCTCAGGAAAGATATGGGCATCATTTGTTAGTGGCTAAGTTTATTTATTTACACCGTTATTGTTAATTAATTCATAAAATTGTCAGTTCTATTTATCACGGTTTGTTCGACTTGTTTAATTAATTTATAAGGATTATTTATTTACCACTAAAACCCTTAAGTTTCCATATTGTCACACGTGGTCCCCTAATTCTTTTAAATAGTGTTTGTCGAATGTCTAATTTTTCATATTTTAATTTCTACGCCCTTTTATTCTATTATGTTTACATTTTAATCCCGAATAAACTTTTAAATATTTTTAGTGTCAAGGAATTTACATAAAAGCCGTGTTAAATTCGTTTATAATTTAAATGCGTCGTTATTATTCCTAGTTCATCAAAATCGTGGTTTATACATTTTCTACTTTTCGAGTAAATCTTGCTTTGTTAACGAGTTTACTAATTCGTTTGAGTTCTTGACATAGATTGACCCAAAGACTAGAAAACACGCATGCTAAAACTCCTTTACGTCTAGATTGTTTTAGGGTAAATTACATGTAAGTGGTAGTAGGTATCATATATAATATTTTTTGTGCAAGACAAAACCCACATGTCCTACTCCTATTCTCCTTTTTCTGTTTTCTGCCGAGCCTAATAGTGGAGTTAGTACCACTGTTGTGGTTTCTTCTCCCCCACATGGTAGCTCACAATATGTGTATCTAATTTTTCCCATTGAACCCGCATGATCCCGACTCCTATATTCAGCCACGAGGTCGTTTAATATCGAGACACAAGGACATGGCTACGTCCTTTGCAGCCCAACAGCTACGACAAGGCAGCAGCCTGATACGGCTTGTTGGTATGCAGTGGGGTGCGTCTCGTACGGCAATTAGCTGACCAGTATTACGGCGTCTTGGTACGAACCAACGAGCACACCTTGCTTGGGTCCTTTTAGGGTTATGACGTTCCAACAGTGAGCCAATGGCTCGCTGTGGCTCGTCCCTTGTTACTTGGTTACGCCCATGTTACGTATCGAGGTTATCATATAAGAACTCTTATAAAAAAATCACGTATAATCCTAGTGTTTATTAGTCCCTAGTGAGCCAAGGTTTCACGATTTCGTTCAGGTTCCAGGTTATTGTAAATTTCCTTGGTCCGTTATTAGTTTTTACGCATGATATGTTGCACACTAGCCTTCCTATGCATTGTTATTTCATGCGTGGTACACAAAGAGTTCGGCATACGTACTTACACGAGGGCCATGCATGGGTGGTACCATGCACGTCGTGCTTTTGCCATGCCAAGCCGGGGTTCCCGTCTAGCTTGCCAAAGGCTAAACGTGTTTTGTTTTGTCGCACGTTATACTACTAGGTATGTCACATGATATGAGAGACGTAAGGTTACAAGTGTGACTCACCGATGTCTAAATTTTGCTAGTCGACAAAGAGAGGTGATGGTGTCAAGGAAACTCAAACCTTTCTTATCCCTACTCTTTAAAACTCGACGCCCCCTTAGCTCTAGTATCCAACAAAACTCCAATTCAAACCTTATTGTTTTACTTCTTATTTTCAAAGTTAAAAGGGTGTGCATGCATGCCCCTATTTATACTTACTTTATTACCAGCTTCCTGATGTTTTTCATATACATGTGAATGGCATTATTTACACATACTATTGATGAATGTAATACTATTTGTTATAATTGATTTTTATTAATACTGTTAAAGAATAGGTACTATTGATGAATTGAGATTTGAAACAAGACGTAGCATGTGAAGGGTAAGGTGTAGGGCATTATGTGTAAGATAGTAATGATGGCGTTGGTTTGCCTATTTTGAATTTTTCCATGGTTGTCGTAGATATACATTCGTATATTAGAGTTTTTGAGATAATGAAACGTCAAGGTACATTGTTTATTTAATAAGATTTAAATATTGGTCCATTCATGGTCTTATTTATCAAAGTATGGACGGGTTCACAAAATAATATAGCTGTGCGACTTTGTTTCGCAGGGCGCAAAAAATATTATTTTTATCGCTTCGCGTTTTCTGAAATACTCCTTTTGGTTCGTAAACAAAAATGATGATTTATGTGCGCTATTAAAATTCTCAATAGCGTAAAATATTGCATATCGCTTGAAGGATAACTTTTTATTGGGAAGTAACGGAAGTTTTTGCAATGGTTTGTGGCACATACTCTTGCGTAAAATGGTAAGGAGTTTTAATTTTTTCCCGAGGTGCTACATGTTGTTAAAAGATTTAGTTTTCATCTGATCAGATTTCTTCAGGGTTTAAACGAAGAATTTTCATTATCTCAAACAATGTCTACTGCTCTTTAAATAGAAAACGGGACATTATTTGAGGGGGGAAAAATTTAAAATTCTTTCAAAAAAAAGTCATCACGGAATAAAAGGAAAAGTTTTATCAATAACGAGTCATCATTTAAAGGGGAGTGTCTTAATTAATTTTAAGTTATTAAGTATTAAGTTGTTATTGGTGTTAACTTTTAGGGTCTTAATGGCAAAATCTAGGACTTAAGATCTAGCTACACACTTGTAGGGGCTTATTTTGTCATTTATATAACTTAGTTATCTTTAGGTATAAGTGTTTAAAGGAAATAGAAAAGATATTAAAGCACAAGGACTAGTCTTGCCATTTTTGGAAATTGACCCTCTTACACATTTCGGTCAAAATGGTCAAACACACACACTTCAATATTTCTTTCTCTCAAACACACACACGCACATATTCCGCTCGATTCAAAGTCAAAGTTTCAAACTCGATTTCAAGATCAAAGGTACACTCCTAATCGTTCAATACTCGTTTCTCATCTCATTTATAAAAGGAATTAGACTAAAACTCGTTTTTGAGCTCTTAATCGAATGAAAATGAATTAGGGTTCAAAAATTGAAAGTTGCGTGTTTCTTGAAATTAATTGAGGGGTTTGATTCGTTAGGGTGCGATTAGGATGGGTTTGAAACAGTTTTTCATTTCGTTAACTTATTAATGAGATATGATGATTTTTAGAAAATGAATGAATCAAAACATGCTCTTAATGGTTAATTAATTGAGGGGTTTTGATGACTAGGGTGCGATTAAGAAGTGGTTGAAACAGTTTTTGTTATCTCGATCATATAAGTGTTATAGGAAGATTCTTTATGATGAATGAAGCGAAATATGTTGGTGTTTGTAAATGGTTATGTGCTAAGTGGTTAGAGATCTCATCAGATTCACTCTTATGCCTTTAAGAGTCTCCTAGTTGCCTTAGATCATAGATTGTGTGCTTTTCCCTTAGATTGATTGCATATGATGGTTTTTCGAGCATTTTTGTCACATAAATCTTTGTGGTTATGGATTCTGAGATGCTTAGAAGTGTATTGAGATGCTTGCTTGAATGATTCATAGGGATTTAAGTTGTTAAATTCTAAGTTATGAATTTTTGGTTAAGCAAGCGAAACATGTATTGATAGAATGAAGCGAAACATGTTAAAACAGGTTAAAGCGGAACATGTTTACATGTTTCAAGCGGAACATGTTTACATGTTTCAAAGCAAAACATGTATGACATGTTTCAAGTGAAACATGTTTGACATGTTTCAAGCGAAACATGTATGACATGTTTCAAGCGAAACATGTATGACATGTTTCAAGCGAAACATGTTATTCTTAAACCAAGTGAAACATGTTCAAACAGGTTCAAGCGAAACATGTACTTGATGCAATAGTGTGTTAGCATCTATAGGATTTCATTGGTTGTGTCATTGTGTTAGTCTGAAGGATGAGCTATTGTGTTATGCTGTCTAATGGAGTTAATTATGTCGTTAGCTTCTATAGATATTTGTTACAAGATCATAACAAAGTTATAACAATTTTTCCGTTCTGCCTAAATGTTAAAGTTAACTAGTTCGCTTAAGAGTGACCACAATAACATATACCTTAGACTAAATTGTGTTCTATGTTGATCAGGCAACTGTTGGAATTAATTTCTTGTCGAAGACGATGTATCTTGAAGATCGAACAATTCGCCTGCTGTTGTGGTAAGATGTTCTTCCTTTATATATAGATCATTCATATGACTTTGCTACATCTATAAAAATATTACATATTTGGCTTTATACTCCTGGGATGAGTAGTAAAGTCTTGTGCTATAAATGCATAAGCCAGTAAATAGTACATGTGTTTAGCTACCAAAGAAGTAATAACCCCTAAAGAAGCTAGAGCAAGGCCTAATTGAAAATGAATCGAATTCTTAATTATGTCATAATGGCCCTTATGCCCACGTCTCAATCGCCCTCCCCCTTTGCGAACCTAAATTCTTACACAAAGTCTATATTGGCATATGCAGTAACACACACAACCTCTTTCATGATTACTTTGACTAATATGATTCTTTATTATGTGTTTAATTCGCCACTATTTCATTTTAACACTTAATAGTGTCAGAGACGCAGCGCTACGGATTCTGTAATATCGCCCTCGTGAATGCCAACTAGCCAAAGACCCTTGTTATTGCATCTTTACATTTTTAAACGTCTCGTCCTTTGGTTTGAACATATGACAATGTACTAACCTACTTTGGGTATCAACATGACTCCCCCTAAAACATAAATAAGACCACTGAAACTCCTTACTTGGGTATAACATGCTCCCCAGAACCATTAACTAGTATGAGCCGTGGAAGTTAAATTTTGTATGATTATTGTCGAGATGTATAGGTGGGTGTACACCAGACTAGGGGGTCTTTCCGGTTTAGGCCAGTCAGCCTATTATATGCTCTTTGCATATGCCTGTGCTCAAGTTAAGCATTCCAATATCAGTAACTATGACAAAACTGACATCTTTACTTCTTATATGATTATTGAGTCAACTTTTATGTGCTCGTATACTTGTAGATTTATAGAGCTCCTTAAGTGTGTGTGTGTTAGTTCATTCCACTCCTTAAGTACTTTACTATGTCCATTGTATCTTATTTCAGATTACATGTTATTATACTATTCTTATTTAGGAACAAAGAAAGATGGATGCTAGGGGAAGTCAAAATAATGAAGGGATGGAGAACTTACATCATCATATCTTGAAGCAAAAGGTAGGGGAAAACAAGGTATTAGACCGATACGTTGCATTAGTGGCCTAAAATGACCCGCCTCAAACTGTAAAGGATCTGCCCGATTGCCTGATGCATATGTTATTCTCTTCCACTCGTTGTTTAATAGTCCTGATGTGAATTAAACAATAAAAACATCAATTTTTAAGTCTTTAACTATCATACAGTCTCTCCCTTAGTTCAGAGAAAATGTAATTGAGGTTATAAGTGATAATTTTATTGCGACACTACTCCAATCAAGGTGAATCGCATTGATTATCTCTTTATAACTTTCTTGTTGGAAACATATGCTACAAATTGAATTATTGTATAAATATGATGTTTCGGCTTTAGTATGGATCAAGTAATCTCTTATTATTGATTAAACAAATGTTTTGCATTTTCAGCCTGCAAATACCCATGTTTACTATTGTAGGTACGACATTATCCGGATATAGGATTTTGGAAAGTGACGACGTATTTCGTCACTATTGGATGTTAGGGTTCCGTTAGTTTCCCGTTAGATTCACTTAAAAAATGACGCATTTTTTTTGTCACTAATTCCAGAAAATAGTGACGATATTAGCCACTTTAGTGATGAAATTAAGTAAAGAAATGAGTTGTCACACACCTTTCACTGACGACTTTAGTTCGTCACTAATTTAGTGTCAAATTTAATTTTGTCACTTTTTAATTCGGAGCTATTGTGACGACAAGTGACGACGTTGATTTTCGTCATTAATCTGGTTTAGTGACGAATTTTCTTTTATAAAAGATGATTTTCCATTCGTCACTAAAGCCTTTTTTCTTGTAGTGGATACAACCAATTAGGCACCATTAGATGTCTTAAAAGTTGATTAAAATAAATTCAAAGAATACATTCAGATTTGTTACTTTTTAAACCGGGATTCTTTAATGTTTACTTAAACACAATATGCCATTTTCTAATTTTTGCGAGTAAGAATTTAAGTTAAATAAAATAAAGTTCTTGCTCTAAAGAAAAGCTCGAGATGAACCATCACGTTCAAGCTAAACACAGAATACCCAATTTTTTTTTCATTGGCTCAACAAAAAATTGATAAATCTTTGTTAAAGATAAACATAATAACGCAATTACGAACTGACAACTATAAAATAGAAAATACAAGTCTCAAAGAGGATCAATGTAGATACCGGCAAAATATGGAAGGGCTCTATTGCTAGCAAACCAAATCCAAAAATATTTTATTAAGGCGTGATTCACTCGAGATATGTCAAATGCACTATTTTATCAAGTTTCCGTATCAATGCAAAACATGAGATCTTTATTAATGCAAGATATGAAAACGTTCGTCGGCACATCAAGTGTGGCAGAATTTTACTAATATTTTAAGAGTCGTTGATTTTGAGCCATAATTTTTTTATATTTAATTTATATTTTATTTTTTGACAAAATGATTTGAATATATTGATATGGATCTGATGATCCAATTGATAATACAACGAGCAATTAGGTGCTCGTGTGTGGTTGTAGAGTTATTTTTGACGAAATTGTTGTATTTTTTGTTTCTTGCAAAAGAATACCCCATGTTTTAATTTTTTAGCCGGAAAAGAATGCCTTTGCGGGGTTGTTTGTGAAGAAGTTGTATTTTTATACATTTTTTTTAGCCGGCAAAAAAAAGTGTGTAGATATGACAGTAACGATGAAAATGATAAATATATTTCGGTTTTGTTAGAAAGAATCCGCGACGCTCATTACTACACAAACTGCTTTTTCCCACGGAAAAAATACAGTGTGAAATTTCACACGGAATTCCCACAAGTTACACACCAAATTGTTGATTAAAATTCGGTGGGATTGTCGTAAATTTCCCACGGATTTTCCACTATTTACACACTAAATTGTTGACCAAGTTTTCGTGTGAAGTCCGTCACAAATTTCCCACAGATTTGCGACAATATTCACACTATTCTTGTTTATTAGACATCCGTGGGAAAATTGTGGCAAATTTCACACATATTAGCCACAGACAAAATTATGTGGCAAATTTTATCGACATTAATCACGGATTTCACACGGTATTATTTGACAAAATAACTATTTTAATCGTCCGTAGGAAATCCATGGGTAACCAACCGTGTATTACCTACAAATTTCCCACAAATGTTGCTTTTGTGTTAACCGTGGGAAATATGTGGGTAAATACCCACAAATTTCCCACAAAACTAGTGCATTTATGTTTCCGTGGAACAAACTATGTATACGTGTGAATATGTACACGTGCATGTTTCGCATGTGTATATGCGTGAACGTGTAACTATATCAAAAAAGTAAAAGAAACGATTATGATTATGTCTGTGGGAAAGTCGTGGTTAATTTCCCACATATTACCTACCAATATGATAAATTCATGGGAAATACGTGTGTAAATACCACAGATTTCTCACAAAAATGATCGTTTTTACGTTTTTGTATACTTACACATTCCGACATGGCTTAGTATGTCTTCATATGTGTTTTTAGTTTCATATTATATGTTTTCGTTTATTAACATAACTATTTATGTGAGTGTCGCAAGTGTATGTGTAAGTTTAGGTATAACCTTTATGTGGAGCAAACCATTGTATATGTGTGGATAGGTACATGTGTACGTTTCACATGTCCATTTATGACATTCATTTTATCTATAGATGTTTTGTATGTAGGTATACGGACGTGTATATGCGTGGACGCGTAATTATATCAAAAAGTAAAAGAAAACGATTATGTTTGTGGGAAAGTCGTGGGTAATTTCTCACAGATTACCTACCAATATGATAAATCCATGGGAAATACGTGTGTAAATACCCACGGATTTCCCACAAAAATGATCATTTTTACGTTTTTGTATACTTACACATTCTGACATGACTTAGTATGTCTTCATATGTGTTTTTAGTTTCATATTATATGTTTTTGTTTATTAACGTAACTATTTATGTGAGTGTCACAAGTGTATATGTAAGTTTAGGTATAACCTTTATGTGGAACAAACCATTGTATATGTGTGGATAGGTACATGTGTATGTTTCGCATGTCCGTTTATGACATTCATTTTATCTATAGATGTTTTTTATGTAGGTATACGGATGTGTATATGCGTGAACACGTAACTATATCAAAAAAGTAAAAGAAAACGATTATGTTTGTGGGAAAGTCGTGGGTAATTTCTCACAGATTACCTACCAATATGATAAATCCGTGGGAAATACGTGTGTAAATACCCACGAATTTCCCACAAAAATGATCGTTTTTACGTTTTTGTATACTTACACATTCCGACATGAATTAGTATGTCTTCATATGTGTTTTTAGTTTCATATTATATGTTTTTGTTTATTAACATAACTATTTATGCGAGTGTCACAAATGTATGTGTAAGTTTAGGTATAACCTTTGTGTGGAACAAACCATTGTATATGTATGGATATGTACACGTGTATTTTCCGCATGTCCGTTTATGACATTCATTTTATCTATAAATGTTTTGTATGCATGTATACAGACGTGTATATGCGTGAACGCGTAACTATATCAAAAAAGTAAAAGAAAACGATTATGTCTGTGGGAAAGTCGTGGGTAATTTCCCACAGATCACCTACCAATATGATAAATCTGTGGAAAATTCGTGTGTAAATACCCACGGATTTCTCACAAAAATGATCGTTTTTATGTTTTTGTATACTTACACATTCCGACATGATTAGTATGTCTTCATATGTGTTTTTAGTTTCATATTATATGTTTTTGTTTATTAACGTAACTATTTATGTGAGGGTCGACCCGCTTAATTTATTCCCAACCCGAACCTAACCTGTTTAATAAATGGGTCAGATTAGTCGACCCAAACCCGACCCGAAATCTGTTAAACTTAACCCAAACCTATTAATTTTCGTGTCGGCTTCACGTTAGGTTTCATGTCGGGTCAGAAATTGCCACCCCTACGTGTACTATAGTAGTAACAAAATGACATGACTACAACTTCAAGTGAATAAATAAATAGATGCCAACATATTACAAGATAAGTAACAAATATTATACTAGTAAGACTAAAATTTTTAGCTAAAAAATTAGATGTTACAAAATATGAAATAACTCTTTTTATTTGACTTTGAAATTACTTGCAAATATTTACCCGTATATTTGAAAGGGAGGTACTCTTGACCTTTAGATTGCTTCACACAGATTGCCAGCATATCACATCCAATGGATAAGAGGAGGCCAACATCATATCACAACAAACACAAACACAAGTCTATCTCTTTATACCACTACTTCACATAAAATTAAAAAGAAATCCAAACACATCTCTTTTTTCTCTTTCTCTTAATTCACCCACCACCATTATCCTGCTTTGTACCGTTTATAGCTCGACCACCAATAAACCACCATACTCGGACAACCACTACAAGTGATTGAGACACGAGGCAACAAGAGATTTGGGAGTGAGAGTGTCGTCAGACGACCACTTGAACAAAACACAGTCAAATCAACCATTGTTTTTTTGTAAGTATCCTCCTGTCATATGTACATAGATCCATGTTTTTTTTGTTTTTCTTGGACCCAAAAATCCATGTTCTGATTTTTTTATAGTTACTACAATAATTAGATCTAAATGTCTTTAAAGTTGTGTTTGTTGGCTTTTTTTGATTATATAAACTTATTTGGTTTTGTGTTTTCTTGAACATGTGCAGTTAGAAAACTCCTCACAAGCTAGGATGGATGGATTACAGAGATCATAAAAAAGATTATAGACCTTGTTATACTAGAAAACAAAAATAGGTTGATTGTGGTGCACAAAATATGTAATACATCAACCGTAGTTTGTTTAGCTAGTAGCTTAGATTTGAAATAGGTGGGATAGGTATATTTGTAAGTTTATATGTGCTTTAATAGATTTTGTAGATTATGAGTTCATGTGTTTTGTAAGAATCACATTCTGGATATTGGTTTAATGTATTTTGAGAGGGTTTTATTTCTCCATTTTAAGTAGTTTTATATTCTAATATTACAATAGATTAAATATGAAATTTTTTTAGTTATTTATAAAATCTTGCCACAGATTTGCTACGAGTTTCATGTGAAATTATCTATATGAAATTAGTGTGAGAATTTTGGGTGAGAAATAAATTGGTGGTAAATCTGTGGGAAAAAACATCACATATCCGTGGGAAATGGTTCACGGAGAACGTGGGATATCAGTCGAAATACATCTATGAGAAATCCGTGGGAAATTAAACCCACGGATTAGCGATCGTAATATCCGTGGGAAATAGTCAACGCTCCGTGGGAAAATCAGTGGGAAAATATTTACCCACAAGGGTTTTTTTCATCGGAATGATTCCGTGGGAAATCCGTGGAAAAAGGGCCCTTACCCATGGGGTTTCCCATGGATTTTACCGTGGGAAAAACCAGTTTGTGTAGTAGTGGCTATTTTCTGATAGTATTTGACATTCAGACTGACAGATTGCAAAGATTACGGATAAAGCACATTTACATAAAGCATGTCGGGAAATGAAAGAGGAGACGACGAGATGTAATTTGCACCAAATTTAGTGTCACGACCTTCTCTTTCGATTTCCTAAACCTCTTTAAGCAAGTGCGTTTTATAAATAATACTCGCCTTTCATCATTCTGGATAGCAATTGCTAAAAAAATATGATTACCAATATACCCTATCAAAAAAGAAATATATTTATCACTTCGTCACCACTGTCACATCTATTAGCATCTTCACGTCGTTTACTAACTTCCCACTGCTTTCATTTCCACGTATCTTGCTAAGTTCCCGTCAACGTTTCCCGTAGGATCAGTTGTCCCTATTAACTAAGAGCGTTAAACGGGGTTCTCGTCGCACACTATGAGTTAATAGGAACAATCAATCCTACAAAAAACTTGAACTGGAAACTACACTGAATACATTTCTACCATGCATCATATAGTAAAAGAAACACAATTTCACATATGGTGCTAACATCCCGTCAACAGTTCCCGTGAGACCAGATGTCCCTATTAAGTAAAAGGGTCAAAGGCTGCCGCTTAATAGGAACAGTTGATCCCACGGGAAAGCTGGATGGGAAGTCGCAAAAGGAAGAAACTGCTGAAAGGAGTTAAAGGTTAACGTATACCAAAATAAGAATAGATATCCGACACTTATAGAAACTCCACTTGGACATTAAGAGGAATACGTGTCTACTAATATCACACACTTGAACCTGTTTGAAATTACATACTCGGGGCAGTTATTTAAGAATCACGAAAACAACGAAGATCCTTATTTTCTCTCATGCTTTTCCCTAGATGATGGCACACACGTGCAACTGATTCGAAACGCAGCTTGAGAAAGTTGGGAGTGTATCAGCTGCAGGTGGATTTGTATATTTTCCATACACACGTTGCGGATGGCAAGAGATATGAACGGAAGAAAATAAGGGTATTTTTTGTTCTATTAACTCTCGAATAAATTCTTAGAGTATTATATGACGACCGAGGTCAAGTCTTCTTAGAGCATTCTATAACTGGATGGGAAATCACAAATGGAAGAAACTAATGTACGAGTTGATTGTGTCCTTACATTTCACAGGTAAGCTAGTCGAGTTTTCTAGTTGATAAGCTAAAGAAATATAATGTAAAAATGTAGCTCAGATCCGTTGACACAAAAGTGGCACCGGAACACCGACAATGGCCGCAACCACAACACGGGAGTGGTCGCCCTGCCCAAATACGAGAACTAGTAAACGAAACTTTGCAAGAATTAAATGCAGAAAGTAACCGTCATCGCCTTAGCTACTATCTTTAAAAAAACATAAAAAAAACACCAAAGGGCAAGACCAATTGAGCCCAGCAGAAACCCAAAATATGCTTATATAATTAGAAACAACATGTAGTGTTGATTAGTATTCGCCTCCAAAAAAAGATGGATAACACACAATCCACATATTCTTTCAGAACTGAACACTAAGCATTTGATGAGGTGTCATTTTATACACTTTTTTGGGGTCATTTAACCCCCGAATTGATGCAAATATGCCCAAAATACTTACTTAATCGTTTCTTTTTATGATTTTAGCATTTGGAGGAAATACACACTCTTTGGACTCAATTTGGGAAGAAACGCGACAAGATTGCAACTCTACTAGAAGACACTCAAGATTTGGCATACAGTTCGTGGAGACAGCGTCACAAATCCTTGTGACGGCGTCAAAGTTATCAAGAGACAGGGTCAGAGATTTTGGCAACGGCGTCTGAGTAGTCGACTTAAAGAAGCCCGAAGAAGATTCTACGGGTTGACGGCGTCGCAATTAACAAGCGACGTCGTCGCGACTATTTTCCTATATATACAAACCCTAGTTTTTGTGTTTTGAGCGGGAAAACTTGGAGGAACGATTTTATACTTCATAGAAGCTGTTCTTAGGCAATTTTTAGGGTTTCTAACCCTATTGTATTGATCATTACTCCATGTTTTATTGAAGTGAAGTTCTTTTATCCCATTAATCTTTCAATATGTCTATGTATTGTTTGATTAATTGTTCTTCACTTTCAATAAACATGCTTGGCTAACTATAATTTGTGTTTGCTTATGATTGCATGCAACCTAGTTGTTTATTTTGTTTTATTGCTTCTTGTTAATGATATGCGCGTTAGGCTTTATAAAACTAGCTATCAAATAATATATTAGCATAGACGTCTAGGGAAACGCGGCTAGGTTAAATGATGCTCATGCAATAGTCTTCATACTACCTTGCCATTTGGGTTGATTCCGAGTTAGGTGTTTAATTTATTAAATACTTACATATTTCATTACGAGGGTGACGGGTAATAAAACAATAGACGATAAGTAGGGAATAGTGCATGATTAGGTAAACATATTTGTTTAACCATAAGAGTTTTTCCTCAACTTTACTTTTCTGCAATTAGATTAGAATTAGGAGTAGTTTAAATAGTTTAAAACAAACCCCCTTCAAAACCTGAGATTTTACTTGCTTTCATAAAACATAAAAATACAAATATACCCTTTTTTGACCTTTATACCTTAGTGACCATAAAATTCGAGCCTAACCAAACTATTCCCCCAAAGAACGATAATAACCCCCTGAGTCTTACCTATACTACACTACAACGGTTAGGTACACTGCCAAGGAGGGTTGTAAAACTTTGGTTTGCAATCACCCGCACATCAAGTTTTTGGCGCCGCTGCTGGGGAATAGTCTAGGTTTCGAATTCTATCTAGCTTAGGTCTACTCACTAGATTCCTATCAAGTGATATTTTTATTTTCTTTTTATTAGCTTTCTCGTAGTCTATCTTTTTCTTCGTTTCCTTTGTTTTGTAAAACCTTCTTTTCTCGTTGACCATCATGGAAATTGGAAATCCAATTCGCACTTTAGGAGACTATTCTTGACCAAGCCACGAGGGCTATCGAAACATCATTCAGCTCCCCGAAAGGAACAATGTGGTGCCTCTACGATCCGACACCATCCGATTGGTGCAAAACGGATGCTCATTCCACGAACTTCGGTCCGAGGATCCAAATCAACATCTTAAGGATTTTCTTAAAATTGTAGGCTCTCTTGACCTTAATGTTGAAAATAGGGAAAGGACGCGACTGTGTTTATTTCAATTTTCCCTTCGCGATCAAGCTAGCAATTGCCTTGAACGTCTTCTCGCGGGATCCATCTCCACTTAGGAGGATCTCACTACCCGTTTCCTTGCTCAATTCTTTCCACCGGGAAGAACTACCAAACTCCGAAATGATATCTTGATGTTCCAACATCATAAAGGTGAATCTCTTTCCAATGCATGGACTCGTTTCAAAGACTTACTCCAAAAAGTCCATCATTATGGTATCGATATTTGGCTCCAAGTCCAAAGCTTTTATCACCATGTCAATCCCTCCACAAGGGGAACCATCGATTAATCGGCCGGTGGTAAGCTACGTGACAAAAACGCCGAGGAATCTTGGGCATTTATAGTGGACCTCGCCCTCTATGACAATAAAAGTTGGAATGACCCAAGAGACTTCGCTAAACCGGTCAAGGCAATCTCTTTGCCTCAAGATGTACCAAATGCATCCGACCGTCGTCTCATTGAGCTTGAAAATTAAGTCCAACACTTGATAGAAGCTCGTCCTGCTTCTAAATTATCCGTTCAAATGAATAAAATCGCTTCTTCATGCGAAATTTGTAGTGGTCCCCACAACACTCAATATTGCGTGGAAAATCCTGAGCAAGCTTTTGTTGATTATGCATCCTCGCGTACCGACGAAGCGAGAGGTAAGTGGTTCACTTTCAAACCCGATAAAAATAATCTTGGTGATACCTATAATCCGTCATACAAAAGTCACCCAAACCTTAGGTGGACGCAACCTCAAAATTCTCAAAACAATTTTTCAAACCCACCAATTCGTTTTCAACCCAACGGTTCGTTCCCAAATCGCCCGTTCAACAACAATCCTCAAAATTTTAACAATCAATCAAATCTCAAAGGATTGGTGTCTATGAAAAACTAGAGGGGGGGGGATGATTCGATAAAATCGAGTCGAGTAATATATATATAAGTATGTCCCGTCGGATATAAAAATTACTTGAGGACAAGTAATAGTTAATCCTTCGAGTGTCGTGTCCCAACGAGAGATGAATTTGAAAATCACGAAAATGTTTTGTTTGATGCTTGAATGACAAATATTTTTGTTTTTGGTTTTAAACTAAATACATAATAATATTAAAATATATAATACTAGATAACAATAAGCAAGCAAATAATCTACGAAAGATAAATATATAAAAAGATATGCTTGCTAAGTGAAATGTTTAGATCCTTAAGTGTAAATTAAATATATAATTGAGTCCTTATTGATGAATCAATACCTTTCAAATAAATTATCTTCTCACAACGTTGGTTTTTATTGAAAACAAATTTTATCAATTTATCGATAACTAAATTAATGCCTAATTATTCTTACGGCTTTTGCCCGCTCGAATAACCAAAACACTAATCTAAGTAATCCAAAAATCACTAATCAATATTTTTACTTTTATAATCACACTTAATTCACTAAACAATTTATCACTTAACAAGCATATATAAAATCTACTCACTAAGCATACTAATCAACAAATAAGCAAACATAATCATTTTAAGCTAAATAAATCTAAACTACTAGTATTTAAAAGAGAAAGAGGATAGAACCGAATGATGAACCGAATCGAATATAAAACCACCCGATTACATAAACTAAGAAAAATACCTAGTTTATTTCTCTAATAGCCTTTATTTTACTAAATAGTAAATAAAGTTATAAACTTTATTAACTATAAGCTTAATAAAAACTAAATAAAGCTCTAAACTTGGAAATTAATCTAACTTATGTAACCCTTAAGCTCCACGCCAAAGTGTAGAATAAGATTCATTAACAATAGACAAACAAGTGGGTTAGGACAAATAAGCTATAAGCTAAGAGCTTTAATTCCAAAATATTAAGTATTTTGAAAATAGAAAAGCTAAAAGCTAAGAGATCTAAACAAATAAGCTATTTTTTAAAGATTTAAAAACTAGATCTACTTTTAGAAAACTAAACTAAATAAGCTATAAGCTAATAAGCTATTCGATCTAAGGAGGTCTAAGGCTTATAAATAAGCCGAATGTTCACAAACATTCGTCGCCCCCTTTTGTGATACTCGAATAAGCTCATTAACTAATAAGCTATGAAGAATAAGAAAACCAAATCGAGTTTAAAAGGAAATAAGCAAATCAAAACTTTTTACTACTAATAAGCTATTAAAAACTTTAAAATAACTAAATTAGCTCTCGAAATTTAAGGAAACTCAAGACTTAATGAATAAGCCAAGGTAATAAGCACTCATGGTTTCCCTGTTAAGCATTCGAATCGAGCTAAAGATCAAAATAAGAAAACCGAATAAGCAAAAGAGAAACTAGAAAAGAAACAAAATAAGCCAAGGCTTATTTGATTATATGAGCTTAGATCCAAACGAATAAGCTATATGATAGCTTATTCGAATTCTGAGATTAAGCTAAGAGACAAACAATAAGCAAACAAAGCTTATTCAAACATAAACCCAACCGAAAACTTATTTATAAGCTTTTTAGATCGAAACTTATGAAATAAATAAGAACATAAACTCAATAAGCTAACAATAGCTTGATTTGACATAATACGTACTTATAAATAAGCTCAGAAATTAAACTTAAAAAGAAGCATTTGAGAAGATTATATCGAAAAGCCTCAAAGAAAGAAAGAGAAAAAGAGGGAGAATATGCCATGGAATAAGCCACAAATCTTTTAAAAACATCTTCATAATTGAATAAGCTACTGGATCCCGATTACATATTAGGATATAATAAGCTACAATAAGCTAAACTAATATTACAATAAGCTAAAATTTAACGAATAAGCTATATGATAGCTTATTTGAATTCTGAGATTAAGCTAAGAGACAAACAATAAGCAAACAAATCTTATTCAAACATAAACCTAACCGAAAACTTATGTATACGCTTTTTAGATTGAAACTTATGAAATAAACAAGAACATAAACTTAATAAGCTAACAATAGCTTATTCGACTTACTACTTACTTATAAATAAGCTCAGAAATTAAACTCTTAAAAATAAGCTATTTGGAGAGCTTATATCGAAAAGCCACAAAGAAAAGAAAGAGAAAAGAGAGAATAAGCCATGAGAATAAGCCACAAATCTTCAAAACATCTTCAATTAATAAGCTACTAGATCCGATTACAATAAGCGAAATAAGCTACAATAAGCTAAACTAAAATTACAATAAGCTAAAATTTTGAGTAACTAACTATTCTAAATCTAAAAACTACACTACTCCTCATGATCTCCAAATGAGCTGCTGCGTGTGAATAAATAGCCAAAGGGGGGGGGGTAGTCTTGTAATATTGTGTGAGGAGCGTGTGCTACGAAATTTCCATGAAGGTCCTGTCACCGCCAATGATTGGCATTGGATCTAACTACCTAGGATGCCAACAAATTATCCCCTTGATCCACCAATCCACAGCTGCCACGTGGCCTTCTGGAAGTAATCATATAGGCTCGGGTAACCGAGCCAACCTCCAAACCTTCCGAGCCAACAAACGAACCAAACGAACCAACCTCCTAGCCGCCATTTGGACCGAACCTGCCACACCTGCTTATAATGATGAAAATGCCATGTGTCACCACCTAAGTGGTGCCACATGGCCTGACAGCTGTACTTGGGCCGCCACCGGACCACCGCCGGAGCTACCAATAAACGGAGGCCAACGACGGTCAACGGTGGTGGACCACCGTGAACCACCGCCGGACCACCGGTCAACGGTGGTCGGAACAGTGATCTGACCGGGTCGGGTCTGGATACGGGTCAGGTCGCCACGTGGCACCACAAGAGTGGGCCACGTGGCCTGAGATAATAATATCCCGAGCTAGCCAAACGGGGAGTCGAACCTGAGACATCACGGTCCAGGGTTTAACTCAACATATTTTACCAACTGAGCTACTATGTAGCATCATAATATATGGCATATAAAATTGTATTTACCCTATTTTTGGCCCAGTTCAGGTTCTTAATAACTAAAGGTTCAAATAAAATGTATTTACCCCATTTTTGTGCTCTTTCCAATGGAGTGATCGGGAATTCGAGTTCGTTTGAATCTCGATAAACGTGAAAACGTCGTCAAAAGTCACCCGAAAATTACCGTTTTTGCTTTGTTTTCAATCCTTTGTACATGCAAGACATAATAACACATACCAAGCATATTTGCAATATAATTTGACATATTTTATGGTTATTAGTCCGATTTATAGTGTTTTCTGAGGTATAAATGATGTGTGTTTAAGCACACATCAAATACCCCCACACTAAGCCATTGCTAGTCCCACACGCAATGTTTATAATACAAGCCCGAAAAGAAATAATTTAACCCCCCTTAACTTAATAACCCCTCATATCAAACAAGAACAGAAAAGGTTCATTAAGAGAGTTTAAAATTATTTGAAGCGAAAGCGCCCCCGTTTTAACCACTTATTCAATAATAGATAAAAACTAAGATAAAATTTATTTAAAAGGCTTTAAGAACGGGAGTTCGTCATCCTTGATTTTTACAATCCCCAAACCAAGCTTAAAACGAAATCACAGCTAAATATAAGATTAGATGCTAACACTACTCATAAATGCTAATTGTGTAAGTGTAAACTGACTTTTCGCTCCCATTATTCCTAAATCATCTAAGGATTTTATTTAGATAACATAATGTGAAACGAGATCACTTATTTAAATAATTTATGGCCTTATTATTATAAAGGTGACCGGTTTAAACCATAATTAGTTTAAAATCCTTTCCTAAAGATACGATATGCTGAGAATAAGGTCCACATTAAGGTTCTAATTTCGCATGATTTAGGGGTTATCCTTTTTATTTCATCCGAAACAACTCAACTACGAGTCCAGAGACAGAGGCTTTATTTAGATAACCCCGAAGTCGAAATTCTGCTTTATAATCATTATTAGCAAAGCAATATTAGCCCTCGGTCCTTTAAACAACGGCAACATCGGGAGCGAACCGACCAGAAACAGTAGTTGTCTTATTTCGACCTCGGGAATTTCCTCGACCTTTTTAAAGGCTGAATCAATGGGAGCGAACCGTCAGGAAACAACAAACTTTTATCAGTCTCAGATTATCATTATTAATATTGTTACCTCCACCCTTTAAACGAATGCAACATCAGAAGCGAACCGACAAGAAACAATAGTCTTATATCGACTTTGGTTTATCACATTATATATTATTAAAGCCAAATTTCAAGTCCTGTGGTCTTTTAACTACCTAAACAACGGCCGCGAACCGTCAGGAATTGGTAGCCTATTTCCCCACAACACTGACAAAACCTCGATGTGTACCTTACTTTTATCAGAAGGAATCTCTAAGAAGGGATTTAAACTAAGAATCGCAAAAACCAAATAACTTTATTTATTTATTATTTTATAGTTTTTTTAAACTGGTGGGAGCAAAAAGCCACAATTAACCTGTATGAGCTCTAAAGAGATCTAACTACTCCACGCTTAGCATCCATCTTATATTTAACTCTATCATTTTTCGTTCTTTGCAAAATTTTAAAGTCTTGCAAATGCTTAGTCTCGAAAGCTAAGGGAAAAGCTAGAGTGCAATATTCGGTCAAGTCAAAATCTCCCTAGTTCTAGCCTACGGGCCTACTTATTTCTATATTTTTATACCATTTTTTTACTAAAATAAAACAATATATATTTTGGTTAAAACAGAAAGGCACATGTATGATCAATTTTGATAGAATCCCCCCTCACACTTAGAACTGAACATTGGCCTCAATGTTCAAAAATGTCGGGTGCCACCCTCACACTTCAGGACGAAAAAGGAAAATGCTTAAAATTCTAAGTGTGAAAGGGGAAACAAAATCAGATATATATGATCAGGATTAAGGATTCCCAGGATATAATCATGAAAATGATCGGAGACCGCGTGATTGAAGGATTGAAAACAAGCACGAAGGTCTTCAAAATCATAGGGAATGCTGCAAGCTGATGCGTAATTTCTTTTAAATAAAACTATGTCAGGTTTTACATTTATAAAACCCTAACTACCTCGACTATTCCTACGCACTAAAGAGCAGTGTACCCTATCGTGTATAGTGTAGTGATTGGTAAGTACGGGTGTCGACCCAAAGAACGGTTTGCGTCTCTAATTGTTTAATCGAAGTTATTTTCTACCTAAGAAAGCATTAAAGAAAGCAGTTTGGAATTTTAGTAGAATTATTGCAGGATGCTTGGGTGGTAAGCCTTGCTATCGAAAAGGGAATTGGTATAGTGACAGACAACTGGTAAGGATAGTCGCATTTAATGATCTTATGTGCAATGTCTAATTACAACCTTAGAAGGGGTCTAAATTCGTTAGGTCCAGTTTTGTAGATGTAACTAACCTATGTGTACCAAGTGGAATGGACTCGCAAGGATATTTAACATATTCTCAGTTTATAGTGATTAAGGATTCATTTTAATTATGAGATATATTTTATCTAATAGGTGGTCTCCTATTAGCTCACACCCCAAACCAAGGAATTAATGCTAATGGCTCCAACCTCATGGGTAAAGGGTGAACAACTACAAGTGTTGGTATCCTGTAATGAATAATGTGCACAAAGGTTAAGCGGATCACTCAAACCTCGTATACACTCAACCTCATATCAAAACCTAACAGGGAGTTCAAGGATTTCAAAACATACTACATAAATTAATAAAGGTGCAACTAAAACAATAAGATCATAAATTAATAATCATAAGGATAGTCAATTAATCAAATGCAAATGAACAATTAATAAAGCATAATAAATAATCATAACATCAATAATCATATTGTTAGATCCAATAAGTCAAAATAACATAATTAAATCAACCACAGAATATTGAAGTATAATTAAAAACTGTGTTAGATCAGTGTTCTCGATCCCAGATCCACCGTCGGAAAAGCCATGGCAAACCCTTGCTGAACTCCTTTTTTCCCTTTGTCTTTGTTGTCGGCTAATAAAAACACACAGTTACGAGTCGAATAATAATAATTACAAAATGAATTATATATGATATTATTAAAGCCTAAATTATACATGTTTTCAGTGGCGTTATTCATATTTATTTAATCATTTCTCATGAACTTTCGATACTTAATAGCATGAATTGCTTGCAGGTTTACTTGAAGACATCCCGAGGATAAACACAATAAAGATCGAGTATTTATATTCTAAAGAAAACAATATACAAGAAAAGATAAAGTTTAATCTCTAAAGTGCAAATGTGCGCCGCACTTGACAAATGTACGCCACACTTCCCCTCAAGTCAAAGAAATAAAGATTTAGTAAAAATTCAGCATTAACTCCACAAGTACGCCGCACTTACAATTTAGTGCGCCGCACTTCCCATCAGATTATGAAGAATTAATGAAGACTTAAATGCTACTGCATTAACACCCTAAGTACGCCGCACATATTCTCTTGTACGCCGCACTTCTTCAATAAACATTTATTTCCCTCACATTTAATCACCAAGTACGCCGCACTTACAACTTTGTGCGCCGCACTTTCACCCCTCACTTAGCTTATAAATAGGGGACGAATTTCACACACTTCATTCATCCCTCATCCCACTACTTCATTCTTCAATCAATCCTCTCATCCATTCTTCAACTCACACACATTCACTAAGCCCTTTCCAAAACATTCACCAAGCATAAACACCATATCCTTGGAGAAATCAAGATCAAATAACCAAGAACGAAGAAATATTCATCATACTAGTTTTAGTGAATATGAAGTTTATTGTTGAATTCAAGACGTGTTCATGACCACTTAGCCATGAGAGGCTAAATCTCTCATGACTACTCGGTGATGTTATTATAAGGAATAAGTGTTTGGTATGATCGTGATCTCTTTAATCTCAAGCTTATGTTGCAATCCTGTTATATCTTATCTTATCTGTTTTTGTTATCAAAATTTGATTAATATAATCATATCGTTTTATAGGTTCGAAAAGATAGACCCGGTTATGATCTATGTGATTTTAAAGATTTTTTTATGATCTTTATCGTTTGTGTCAAGAAATCCACCTTCGTAAATTGATAAACAAAATAAGCTTTGATATAATAAGTAACTAAACTATTTGAGTGACACATTTGGTCTAGTCTACTAAATATAAGTCTTGAGTTAATCAAGTTAATTTATGAAAATGTTTTTTGACGAGAAATCCTTTTTGTAAGTTAAAGGTTTCATTTTTAAGATCATTTCCAACACTTATGAGTTATTTTCAACTATCCGAGTAGTCATCTTTATTATCATTGGCAAAACAAGAAGTTATTTTTAAAGTTAATGTCTATTTTCTTTTTGATTATCTAAACACTACTCAAATCCCTGTGGACGACCTGATCTTACCTAAAAAGATTATACTACATATGTGCGTTATACTTTTACCTATGTGTTTCCTTATAATAAATTTGGTATTTTCAGTCAATATAAATTTAAAGCTTTTGAAACACATCAAAGTTTTTGGCGCCGTTGTCGGGGATTTTTAAGCTGTTCTGTAGTCAACCCTGGAAAATTACTTTAACTCCTCATCTTTTTTAAAAAACTCGCCATACACTTTTCTAGCAAACTGACCCAAACAATTTCTCCCTTGGATGCATACACGTGCTTCCAATTATGAACTTATTGAACCTTTACATGAACCTGAACGTACTCTAAATTGAAGACTTTGTCAACGAAACAAAAGAGTTCCTTTCGATCAAAGAAACAATCCACCACAACATCCGAGAATTGTCTACCTGCCAATTCTCAACATCAATTACTTCTGTCATTTTCTTGATATTCTTCGAAATTACGATCCAATGGATGATGAACCCATGTGGGCTGCCGACCGTGTTGTCGCTCTGACTCCCGGTTCTGCAATCACTATTCCTGAAACCACAAACGAATTTGCTATTAAAGGTAACCACTTGACTCTCGTCAAAGGAAACCAACTGATGGTAGAACCAAAACCGATCCTCATAAACACATTCATGAATTCCTCGAAATCTGTGATATGTTTAAATACAAAGATACCAAAAATGAAGTTGTCCGCCTAATGATGTTTCCCCTATCACTCACTAGAGAAGAAAAAACATGGCTGAACAAACTCAACGAAGGAACTATTGAGACGTGGGATGAACTTCGAACCGCTTTCATTAGCCGATTCTTTCCCCCAGCTCTTTTTGACCGACTCCTCAAAGAAATCCGTGCTTTTTCTCAACATGAAAATGAATCTCTAACTGATGCTTGGCTTCGTATGAAAGAAATGCTCTGAAAGTGCCATGGTCATAATCTGTCCAAGGGCAATATTATCAAAATCTTTTATCATGGTCTCAGCGAAATAACTCAAGAAGTTCTAAATGCCGCAGCCAGTGGTATTTTCCTCTATAAAACACCAAATCAAGCTTATCAGCTTCTCGAAGATAAAGTCTTACTCAAGCTCGATTGGGCTAAAAATCAAAAAACCAAAACATCTCTCAAGAAAACCGTTGCTTTTGCCGATGAAGGTAGCAGTAATACCGATACTGACAAAATTATGGCCCGAATGGATGTCATGACCATGAAAATGGATGCTCAGTACAAAAAACTCCAATCTCGTGCTAAACAACCAACACCAGATCTTGACGATGATGACATACCTATGTCCCGTGAAGAAGAAGCTAAATTCATGCAAACTTTCCGTAAGACTCGTTTTTACAATGATTACCGCGACCGAGACTCGAATCGCGATAATTGGCGTTCAAGCGGACGGAATGATTATAACTAAGACAACTACCGATCTAACACTGATGACAAACCTACGATCTTCAGAGAGAATTCAACGATTTCATGAAATCTCAGCAATCAACCAACGCTTTTGTCAAAGAAACATTTATGGACCTCAAAACTCAACTCGAAACAGTAGCCAAAAATCATCAAGCTTCAATCCAGAATCTTGAAACTAAGTGCGACAGACTTGCTGACAAGCAATCTGGACGACCTTCTAGATCTCTTCCAAGCAACACTCAACCAAACCCACGAGGTAGCAACTCTAAAGCTTACCAACCACCGCAAGCTTGTAATGAGCATGTAAATGAACAAAACAAATCTGAAACCCCTATCAACTTCGATAGCAATGATGAAGACGATGAACCTACACCACAACCAAAAACTCAAACCCCAAAACAAGTCAAAGAAACACCATTACCAAAACCATACAAACCAAAAATCCCGTATCCTCAATGCCTTAGAAAAGAAAAAATGGAAGCCCAATATGGAAAATTCCTCGACATGATCCGAGCTGTCTGAATCAACGTACCTCTTGTCGACGTCTTAGCCGGAATGCCTAACTATGGAAAATTTCTCAAGGAACTCATAAGCAACAAACATAAAATCGAACAAATTTCTGCCGCTTTCCTAAGTGATGAAAGTTCAGCAATAATCCAAAATAAAGTTCCACCAAAACATGGAGACCCAGGAAGTTTCCTTATTCCATGCAACTTTAACAAAACTTTCTCCTGTAATGCTTTAGCCGACTTAGGTGCTAGCATTAACCTTATGCCGTATTGCTTATATGCCAAATTATCTCTCGAAACTCTTAAACCTACCAAAATGAGCGTAAGATTAGCCGACAGATCATTCCAATACCTTGTTGGAATAGCTAAAAATATGCTCATTGAAGTTGGTAAATTCACTTTTCCTACTGATTTTGTTATTCTTGAAAAGGTAGAAGACAACAAGTTCCCCTCATTTTGGGACGACCCTTTCTTCACACTGCTGATGCAGTTATTCAAGTTAAACAGAAACAACTCAATCTTGGAGTCAGGACTAAACGAATGATCTTTAATTTCGACTCTGCGATGAAACACTCTTACTCAAACGATGATACCTGTTTTAGTATCGATGTTATCGATGAAATCTTAGAAGAAGATTTCGATGCTCTTCTAGACGAAGGAAGCAAAATCCTCTATTCCATCAAAGGAACCCTTCTCAAAGAAGAAATCTTTTCTGAATTTGATAAATTTATAGCAATGGCTGAAGACAAAAATTCTGAATCTAAATCCGATACCGAAGAACCACCATTTGAAAAAATCACCATAAACACAAATTATAAAATCAAGACATCCCTTGAAGAACCTCCTACGGATCTTGAACTCTAACTTCTTCCTGATAACTTGGAATATATATTCTTAGAAGAACCATCTTTTCTTCCTGTGATCATATCATCTCAACTATCTGCTCAAAATAAAGGCAAACTTGTATCCGTCCTTAAAAAACACAAAGAAGCTTTTGCCTGGAAAACATCTGACATTCTTGGTATCTGCCCATCATTCTGCAAACATAAGATACAACTTCTAGATGACAAGAAACCCTTTATCCAAAAACAAAGAAGGTTGAATCCAAATATGCAAGAAGTTGTTAAAAAAGAAATCGTGAAACTCTTGGATACCGATATTATTTATCCAATTGCCGATAGTCCTTGGGTTAGTCCTATTCACTGTGTACCAAAGAAAGGTGGTATTACAGTTGTCACAAACGAAAATGATGAACTTGTCCTAACAAGAACCATAACGGGTTGGCGAGTATGCATTGATTATCGTAAACTCAATGAAGCAACCGTAAAAGATTATTTTCCCTTACTGTTTATGGATCAAATGTTAGAAAGACTCGCAGGATATAAATATTTTTGTTTCCTTGATGGTTTTTTTAGATATTTTCAAATTCCTATCGATCCTAATGATCAAGAGAAAACAACATTTACTTGTCCTTTTGAAACATACGCTTATAGGAGAATGCCTTTTGGGCTATGTAATGCCCCAGCTACATTCCAAAGGTGCATGTTGGCAATCTTTCACGACATGATTGAAGAATCCGTTGAAGTATCCATGGATGATTTCTCCGTCTTTGGAAACTCTTTCGACAAATGCCTAAACAATCTCGATAAAATGCTCTAGCATTGTAAAGATGCTCATCATGTCCTCAATTGGGAAAAATGTCACTTCATGGTCAAAGAAGGAATTGTGCTTGGACACAAGGTGTCTAGCGTCGGACTTGAAGTCGACAAAGCAAAAATCAACGTAATCTCAAAACTTCCACTGAATGTCAAAAAGCATTCGAATCATTAAAAGAGAAACTCACATGTGCTCCTGTGATCATAAGCCTAAACTGGAATCTTCCATTTGAACTTATGTGTGATGCAAGTGATTTCGCAGTTGGAGATGTCTTCATTCAAAAAGATGGTACAAACTTTCACCCAATCTATTTCGCAAGTAAAACTCTCAATCCAGCTCAACAAAGATACACCAAAACCGAAAAGGAACGTATGGCTGTAGTTTTTGCATTCGACAAATTCAGATCCTCTCTTATTTTATCAAAAACTATTGTTCACACAAGATATGTTCCCTCTAAAACATTTATTCAAGAAACAAGATGCAAAACCCCATCTTATTTGATGGATTTTACTCTTACAAGAATTTGATATAGAAATCAAAGATAGAAAAGGAACAGAAAATGTTGCTTCCGACTACTTGTCCCGGATTAAAAATGACCAGTCAAGTGATGACAATGATGTTGATGAAAAACTTTCCCTGAAGAAAACCCTTATGGAAATTATCAACCAAAAATACACCATGTTCGGCAGAGACTTTTAGCAACTTATTTTTGTAACTGTATTATACCAAAAGGGATGACGTACGAACAAAAGAACAAATTCTTCTCTGACCTCAAACACTACTTCTGGGAGGAACCATACCTTTTCAAAGTATGTTCTGACGGAATAATCAGACGCTGTGTATCCGGATCAGAAACTTGAACAATTCTAGATCAATGTCACCATGGACCAACCGGTGGACATTATGGACCAAATGTAACCGCTAAAAAGGTCCAAATTCCGGGTTTTTACTGGCTAACGATCATAAAAGAAGCTCTTACGTCTAGTTTTCAACTTTATGAACATGCACAAAAGATGGTGAAAATATATATATCGAAACAATAATATGGAAGCTTGCCTCCTAACCCAACTTCAATAGGTGTGAAATTTTTGATGTATAGGGTATTGATTTTATAGGACCATTCCCAAAATCGCATAAATTTGAATACATTCTTGTCGCTGTTGATTACGTATCTAAATGGGCCAAAGCTCAAGCTTTACCAACAAATGATGCCCGAGTGGTTATCACTTTCCTAAAGAAACTATTATGCCGTTTTGGAATACCCAAAGCTCTAATCAGCGACCGAGGCACTCACTTCTGTAACAAAATGATGGAGAAGACAATGAAGAGATATGGAGTTAACCACCGTTTCTCTACATCATATCACCCTCAAACTAGTGGTCAAGTTGAAAACACGAACATAACTCTTAAAAGAATTCTTGAAAAGATTGTTAAAGACAATCCTGCTATTTGGTCAAGAAAACTTAATGACGCTCTGTGTGCTTTTCGCACTGCTTACAAAACACCTACCGGTACCACACCCTACAAACTCATATATGGAAAGAACTGCCGTTTACCATTTGAAATTGAACACCGTGCATACTGGGCCTTGAAGAATTGCAACCCAGACCTCATTGCTGCAGGTGAAAAAAGAATGTTTCAGTTACACGAACTAGACGAACTTAGACATCAAGCATATGAAAACTCTCGATTATACAAAGCAAGAACCAAAGTCTGGCACGATATAAAATTAAGAATGAGAAAGGAATTCAAACATGGAAACAAGCTTCTGCTCTTTTACTCAAAGTATAAATTTATACAGCCGAAGCTCAGATCTCGTTGGCCAAGACCATATGTAGTGAAACATCAATATCCATCCGGATATGTTGAACTATATGGAAAAGATGGAAAACATTTATTGTTAATAGCCATTGACTCAAACTATATCATGAAGAAGAAGATTATAATGACCCAAGGGAAAAAGTCACTCCATTCTTTCCCAAAGAATGACTCACCGAGTTTGAGTCTAGCTAACGACTCTCTTAAAAATTAAGTGCTTCTCGGGAGGCAACCCGTGCTTCACTTAAGTGTGGAGGAGTCCCTCCTCCATTCTTTTGTTCATATCCTTAATTTATTTTCTAAACAAAAAAACAACAAAAACATTTTCTTTTTGTGTGCTTTTGTGTGTTTATTTTTATCTAGTTTATTAGCTTAAAGATTTAGAAAATTATGAAGTCTGCTCAAGGATAGCTCTCTCGCAGTTATATATCTCTATCATCAAGAAGTACCGTTTTCCCTTAATTTTCCCTATTTTATCTCTATTATCAGTTATCACATTGAGGGCAATGTTCAACTTAAGTGTGGAGAAGAGCCAAATAGGAAAAATTAATCATATCCCTCCATGTTTGCCCTGTTAAAAAAAAATTTAAACAAAAAAAAATCTCAAAAATTAATATATATGCTTTCAAAATTAAAAAAATGCTCTTAGTAAGGCAAATCCAACCAGATTGACACTATAGCTAGCACAACCTAGTCCACTAAATTGTGAGAATTATAAGCCTTTAAAATATTCGAGTGCCCACTTTTGGTGCCTAAGATGATTGATGCCTTTAGCTTGTTCGAGTTAAGGAGTGAGCAATCATATGTATCTATTCCATCGTTATGGATGTGTATATGTGGTTTTGTCGCCTTTTCTGGAGCAGTGGTATTGGTTGATAATTATATTTGAGTGAGCTGGTAATTTAGAAGCTCTAGAACTTGTGCTTGATCATCATTTACTAGACCGAAGCCTGATTAATCATATGTTATGAATCCCGCAAGTCCATGTTCTTGCAAGTGCTCCCTTTAGTGCTAAATTGCTGAAATTCCTAAGTAAAGAAGTTAAAGTTAAAAAAAGAAGTTCTGTGCCAAGCCTTAGTTATGAAAAAAAATCATATAGTAGTTCAAATAAAGGCTTAAGTTCCGGCACATGAAGATTAGTATATGCTCTCGCATTAGTATCAAGTTCCGCCCTTCGGTCAGGTTTATGTGTCTAGTACAAGCCTATGGTATCTGTCTAGATTATGTCTGCGCAAATCGAGTGTCTCAACAAAAATATATATAAACCCTATCTGAGTGGCTGAGTGAATTTTAAATCAAACACATTTCCCTGTGAGGTGCTATGTTATATGTCAATGCCTAAAAAGTTATCTAAACATGTAAACACTTATAAAATCCAAAAAATTTTCCACGACACGGTAAATAATTTTATTTTCTCGCTTTGATTGCTTGAGGGCAAACCATAAGCTAAGTGTGGAGGGATTTGATAATGCCCAAAGTATACATGTTTTCTGCTTGAGAGCAAGCAATAGCTAAGTGTGGAGGGATTTGATAATGCCTAAATTATACATGTTTTTAGCAGCGTTATTTATACATATTTTATCATTTCTCGTGAATTTTGATACTTAATAGCATGAGTTGCTTGTAGGTTCACTTGAAGACATCCTGAGCTCAAATCAAACAAAGATCAAATACTTATACACTTCAGAAATCAAGATACAAGAAAAAGATAAAATCTCAAGCTGAAAAGTGCAATTGTGCGCCGCACTTACCAATTGTGCACCACACTTCTCCTCAAAGTCAAAGAATTAAAGACTAAGTCAAAATAGTGCATTGACTCCTTAAGTACGTGATGACATCAAATAACGTCTATTTTATAGCATCATTTATCCCATGTTATTAACCCATTTTGTATAGTTATTGCAAAGAATTGTTACTTAATCGTTTATATTTGAGAATTGCAGTAATTATGGAGTAATTGGTGAAAGATAGCAAAAGGCGCGCATTCTGGAGCTTAAATGAAGATATTTTGAAGATTACTATTCTAATGACCAATATGCCGTATCTATCAAGGAAGATACGACGTATCCGTGCCTGCTCTACAAAGACACAATAAGAATAAGTTTAATACGTACGTATCAGGAGGACTTATTACGCCGTATTCAATATATGTATTTTAATATTCTGGATAGATATCAAAGTGTCCCTACTCTAAGAAAATCTCTTAATACGCTCCGTATCCAACACTTGGATACGCTGTATCCAACCGACTTCCAGACCTTATATATAGAAACTCATAATGAGTTTAGGTGTGCTAAATCATATTTCGATTACCTAAAACATAAAGTTGATTTTAGAGGAGATAAAAAAGTGAAGGGTCGAGCAAAGTTATCAATTCCATAGAAGACAACATGTAATTCCTTACTTTAGTAATCGTTCAGTTTTTGGGTATCATTAGTACTCGGTTCGTTTACCTTGGTAAAATATTGACCCTTGTATTTATTTATGACGTTTTTTTTGAAGGTAATACATTTGGGTATAGCCATTATTATGAAGATTTGAATGTTTGGTATTTGTTTATCTCGATTTCTTGATTTATCGTTGAGTGCTTATTTATGTTTATCAATTTATACTTGTTTACGCGCTTTTGTATGCGACCTATCATTCAACTGGATCTAGTGAAGCGGACCAAGTAGATCTAGAGTCTAGGATAGCTCTCCATATAGTAATTTATACATCTAGAATCATAGTTACACAAATATTGTCCTTCTAAGTCTGTGTCTAGGATACGCTTCAGGCTTAACTAGTTAATTGGATATTGCCAATGGTTTATTGATCGTGTTGACTAGCAGGTGACCTAGATAATTCAACAAGTAACGTTTATGATTCCATTGGATAGTTGGACAAGTGGACTACTAGTGTATAAATTTCCATTAAGCGGTAAGTGGGTAAAGTCTCTATGAGCTAGGGTTTAACAAGATCACCATTGCTTTAATCCCTAAGATAGATTATA
Organism: Tanacetum coccineum; assembly: GCA_026074375.1. NCBI lineage: Eukaryota > Viridiplantae > Streptophyta > Magnoliopsida > Asterales > Asteraceae > Tanacetum > Tanacetum coccineum. Next base: position 19,367 of record BQNB010004450.1, on the reverse strand, counting down.
ATCAGCAAATAAGGATGCTTTATGCGGATGCTTTAATTGTGACAGAATTAATGTGTCTAGGTCTTAGCCCTTCGGTCATGTTTATGTGTCAAGTACAAGCATATGATAGTTGTCTAGATTATGTCTGTGCAAATGAGTGTCTTCATAGAAATATATAAACCCTATCTGAGTGACTCGACTGAATTACAAATCAAACACATTCCCCTGTAAGGTGCTATGTTATATGTCTATGCCTGAAAAGTTAATATACAAACTCTTAAAAAAATCCAAATTTTTCCCACGTCATGATAAATGATCTTATTTTCTCGCTTTCATTGCTTAAGGGCAAGCAATAGCTAAGTGTGGAGGAATTTAATAACACCTAAATTATACATGTTTTCGGTGGCGTTATTTATACATATTTTATCATTTCTCTTGAACTTTCAATACTTAATAGCATGAAATACTTGCAGGTTCACTTGAAGACATCCCGAGCTCAAATCAAACAAAGATCAAATACTTATACACTTCGGAAATCAAGATACAAGAAAAAGATAAAGTCTCAAGCTGAAAAGTGAAATTGTGTGCCGCACTTCTCCTCAAAGTCAAAGAATTAAAGACTAAGTCAAATTAGTGCATTAACTCCCTAAGTACGCCACACAAATTACTTTGTACGCCACACTTCCCATTTGTCTACGAAAATTAAATGAAGTCATAAATACTAGTGCATTAACACCTTAAGTACGCCGCACTTATAAAATTATGCGCCGCACTTTCACCTAAAAAATAGCCTATAACTAGGAGACGAATTTTCACCATAGATCATCCCTTCATACTCATTTCCCTCATATTACACACACTCTCTCTCACCCTTATGATATCCTAAACCTTTTTCCAACCTTCTCCCAGGCATAAACACTACGCCTTTTGAAGAATCAAGATCAAACAACCAAGAACGAAGAAGAACATCATTTAGTTTATTGAAATAATGAAGTTTCTTATTGAATCAAGTTATGTTATGAACTACATAGCCATGAGAGGCTAATTCTCTCATGACTACTCGGTGAAGTTATGATAATAAATAATTGTTTGGTATGATTGTGATCTCATTAATCTCAAGCTTATATTGCACCCCTATTATATCTTATCTTGTCGGTTTTGCTTATCAACTTAGATTATATAATCATATTGGTATAGGTCGAAAGACCCGTTATGATCCATATGGTTTTAAAGATTTGTTTATGGTCTTTATCGTCAGTGTCGAGAAATCTACTTTCGTAAATTGATAAACAAAATAAGCTTTGATATAACAAGTTATCTGGATCATTTGAGTGACACATCTGGTCTAGCTAACTAAATATAAGTCTTAAGTTAATTAAGTTAATTTGTGAAAACGTTTTCTGACGAGAAATCCTTTTTTATAAGTTAAAGTTCCATCTTTGAGGTGTTAATCATTACCACTACTTATAAATTATATTCAACTATCCGAGTAGTCATCTTTATTATCACTGGTAAAATAAAAGTTATTCTCAAAATTGTTAAAGTCTATTTTCTTCTTGATTATTCGAATACTACTCAAATCCCTGTGGACGACCTGGTCTAACCTAAAAAAGATTATACTATATATGTGGGTTATACTTTTACCCGTGTGTTTCTCTATAATAAAATTGGTATTTTCAGTAATTATAAATTTAAAGCTTTTGAAACACATCACGGGCCATAGTATTTTGCCAACTCCATTTAAATCCCTCCACCTCAATAATGTCCTTATTACTCCTCATATTGTCTAAAATCTTACTTTTGTTCGTTAGTTTGTTTGTGACAATAATTGCACTATTAAATTTGATGTGTTTGGCTTTTCGGTTAAGGATTTCATGACGCATCGGTGCTTCTCCGATGCGATAGCACGAGGGGTCTTTACCCAGTCACGGATCCTTCTATAATTCCTCATGTTTTCCTTGTTGGTCAAAATACGTGGCACCAGCATCTTGGTCATCCAGGAAGTGAAGTGCTCTGTCGTCTTGTTTCCAATAATTTTTTTTCGTGTAATAAAGAGAAACCTCTTGTTATTTGCCATGCTTGTCAGCTTCGAAAACATGTGAGGCTTCCATTTGTTAGCTCTAGTACCGTGATTAGTTCTTGTTTTGACATTATTCACTCGGATGTGTGGACTTCACCCATTCTGAATCTTTCAGGTTTTAAATTTTATATCTTGTTTTTAGATAATTATTATCAGTTTGTTTGGGTTTATCCTTTGGTTAATAAATATGATGTTATGTCCAAATTCGTGTTATATTATGTTCGCACTCAATTTAAGTGTGAAATCAAGTCATTCCAATGTGATCATGGTGGTGAATTCGACAATCGTAACCTACACATCCTTTTTGCCCAAAATTGAATTTAGTTCTGCTTTTCGTATCCCTAAACCTCTCAACAAAATGGGAAGTCTGAACGAATGGTTCATACAATTAATAACCTCATTCGCACCCCACTTTTCCAAGCAAACCTTCCACCAACTTTTTGGGTCGAAGCTCTTACTATGGCCACACACTTACTAAATATCTTGCCTTCAACTACCATTGCTAATGACATTCCCTACACCCGTTTATATGGAAAAGATCCCAACTATACCCTTTTATGCATTTTTGGATGTTTATGTTACCCTCGCCTTTATCCATCTCACAAACTTGAACTACATGCAACACCCTCCATTTTTTTAGGATATGCCTCTTCTCATAGAGGGTATCGTTTCCTTGACCTACACACCAACAAAATAATTATTTCATGTCATGTCACTTTTGATGAAACTATGTTTCCCTATGGCTCCACCATACCCAAATCCACTTCTGCTTATACCTTTTTAGATGATACCTTTGATTTATACCCTACTGTCTCAAATCCTACCCTTACCACACCAACTATTGAACAAACTGATCCATTACCACACCAACAACATCTAATCAAACCTGCAGCCCAACAATCCCCTACCACGGCCCAACCAACACTTGCTTCCCTATTTTTGGCCAACTCCATTCACCAGTCCAACAACCATCCCCCGTGGCCCAACATACACCAGTCCAGGTTCAATTCTCTCATACGGCTGTCTCGCGCCAAACCATAACAGTTTCTGTGGTTCCACTATTACTGAATGGATCTTTGCAGCCTATAAAGGATGATAGCCTGGATGTATAAATACAACAGACTATGTAGAAACAATGACTTGAATACAATATGTTAATGCGGAATCTTAACACAAGTACTAAGAAGAATAATGATTTAACAGAATAACAACTTTGTTGAAAATGTTCTTGATAGATACAGATTGCTAACTATGATATGTTGTATGATTTGTTATTGTCTATTTCATATATTTTCTAACTATGTCAACAGTTATCCTTTTATAGATCAAGGATAACCCTAAAAGTCTTACATGACTTTCTGACAAATATCTCACAAATATCTTTTAAATATCTTCTTATCGGTACTAAGTTAATAAAACATTAATCCTAACAGTTTCGGACCAAAATGCACCCGCTATAGTCCAAAATCCCCTGGCTAACCCAAACTCTGACTCGATTCACCCCATGGTTACGCATTTTCATGTTGGGACTAACCATCCCATTGAGCGTCTTAATTTACATGTGTCTTCGGTCTTTCCTTTACCAAAATCTTATCGTGATGCGTTTAATGATCGAAACTGGCATAATGCTATGCGTGATGAATATATTGCGCTTATTAAAAACAAAACTTGGACTTTAGTACCTAGACCACCGGATAGGGGTGAGCATGGTGTGGATCGGTGCGGATTCTGGCAAAAACCACACCGCATCCACAATTGCGGATTCTATAAAAGTATAAACCGCACCATGCAGATCCTGCAGGTTTGGTTTTGCGGTTTTGCGATTTTCAAATGCGGATTTTTGGGTTTTAACCGCACCACACAACATATGACCATTTTTTTAATTTTAGGCTTGAACCCAATAAAAATTTTGGGCTTGAACCAAATTGTAAATTTGGGCTTAATGTAAATAGACTATTATAATTATATTCATGTGAGATAAAACTGAAAATATAAACACTTAATTAGTAAAACAAAAAATATAAAACTGATAAAACTGTAAATATACCGCATCCACACCACACCCCTAAATCTACTTTATACTTTTTAGCCCAAAGAAAGCCCTCCTTTTTAAAAGCCATGCGTTTCAATTTTTGAGAGATAATTAGTAAAAATTTAAAATATTTTTATTAAAATTATTATTTATAGCAATTGCGGTGTGGTTCGGGTATAGCGGTGCGGATTTACGGATAAAACCTAAACCGCACCGCAAATTCGGTTTTTCTTATTTTTAGAAACTGATCCACTGGTTTTTATCGTGGTGCAGTTTTTGCGGTGCGTTTTTTGCGGTTTTGGTGCGGTTTGCGGTTCGCGGTGCGGTTTCTGCTCACCCCTACCACCGGATACCAATATTGTGCATTGTATGTGGCTTTTTTGCCACAAGTATTTGGCGGATGGCACACTTGTCTTGTAGCGAATGGTAGTACCCAGTTAGAGGGGGTTGATGTTGATGAGACATTTAGTCTGGTTGTTAAACCGGGTACTATTCGAACTGTTCTTAGTCTAGCTGCTTCTCGACATTGGCCGATTACATGGTGATCTTTCTGAGACTTTTTATATGCATTAGCCTCCTGGATTTCAGGATTCTATTCACCATGATTATGTGTGTTTGTTACAACGATCTCTTGATGGGCTTAAGAAGGCCCCCAAGCTTGGTTTTAGCGGTTTGCATCTTATATTACTAGGGTTGGTTTTTCTCATAGTCGTTGTGACTCCTCTTTATTTATCTATAGATAGGGGACCGATACTGCTTACTTGTTATTGTATGTTAATGATATTATTCTCACAACTTCTTCTGAGAGTTTGTTGCAGTAGATTATTAGATCGTTACATCAGGAGTTTGCTATGACAGATCTAGGTCCCCTCAATTATTTTATGGGTATATCGGTTACACGTGATTCTTCGAGTTTGTTTTTATCTTAGAAGAAATATGCTATTGAGATTCTTGACAGGGCACATATGGATAATTGCAATCCCAGTCAGACTCCTATTGATACTGAGTCTAAATTGGGAAGTGATGGTGATCCGCTTTCTGACCCGACTCTGTATCAGAGTCTTGCAGGTTCTCTATAGTACCTCACTTTACTCGCCTTGATATTTCTTATGTAGTTCAGTAGGTGTGACTTCATATGCATGATCATCGAGAGCCTTATTTTTCGGCTCTTAAGTGAATTATGTGGTATATTCGTGGTACTTTGGATTATGGATTGCAGTTTCATCTTCTAATACAGACTTGGTTGCTTATTCAGATGCGGATTAGGCTGGTTGTCCTACTACTCGGCATTCTACTTCGGGCTATTGTGTATTTCTTGGCAATAACCTACTTTCTTGGTCCTCTAAGTGTCACCCGACGCTTTCTCATTCCAGTGCAGAGGCAGAGTATCATGGTGTTGCCAATGCTGTTGCTAAGACTTGTTGGTTACGTAATTTACTGCATGAATTGCATACTCCTTTATCTTCCGCTACGCTTGTCTATTGTGATAATGTTAGTGCTGTTTATTTATCATGCAATCCAGTTCAATATCAGCGTACGAAGCACATTGAGATTGACATACATTTTGTTCGTGATTTAGTTGCTGCTGGTCAGGTTCGCGTGCTTTATGTGCCATCTCGTTATCAGTTTGCGAATATCTTCACCAAAGGGTTACCCTCCGCATTATTTGAGGAGTTTTACTCTAGTTTGAGCGTCAAGAGTCCTCCCACTCCAACTGTGGGGGAGTGTTAGCTCGTATTATAGCTTGTATTTATATTTAGGCTCAAGCTCACATCTAGATGGATCCAAACTATTGTATATATTGTTTTACATGTCTAATGAAACTCGACAGAGAAATTACCTAACCTACAAGTGTGTGTGGGTATTTTTGAGGCATGTTTGTATAAGGTGGATATTTTAAATAGTAATGACTATTGTGAGTGAAAGGTGAAGAGAGTGGTGATGTGCTAAATAATGATCTGACATTGAAATGGAAGTTGAAAGAAAAGTGACTATTGTGTCTAGTATTGATGGAAGCATGTATCACATGCATATTTTATACTTTAAATGGCAAACACTGTTAAAAAATATGCATGTGAAAGACATGTTGGATATGCATGTGAAAGACCAATGATGTCAACAGTTAAATGGCATAATTCAACATACTTTACGCTATCCTATTTTGCCTCATAAACAATGTTAAAAAAGTTAAGGTTCGTGAGAAGAGTATATCCAACATGTCTTTCACATGCATATTTTATACAATCTCTCTCAACTCCACCGACTTAATATTTTCTTTCACTGTGCGCAAAATGCAAACACTAAAAAAGAAATTCCAAGCTAATCGTTAGAGGTGGAATATTCGGGCTTCACTCGGTCACCTTCTGGTGTTTTTCTTTGATGTAAATTAAGATGAATTTCATCAAGTTCGTAACTTGACCACTAACGTTTTAGCACCTTGAACTCGAATAATTGGCCTTTTTGGTCCAGCGGTATATGAGTGGTCCAACAACTTAAGGTTGCAGGTTCAAGTCTCGTAAGTCTCGTTAGAGACATGTTACAATGTTAGATATAATTTGTGAGATAGGTGATGTATGACGTAAAATTTGTCGTTCATAAAAGAATGTCTTTACTTAGCTATATGGTTATTTTTACCGACCTAAAGGCCAATAAACTACAACTAGATTTTCAAGTGTAAAATATGTATAAAACTATATTTTAGTACCCTTTTTAGCAAGAGAAGGGCCAAAGCCGGCAAAATTCTTTATATGATATCAGTCCTCGCAACGGAGGTAATTACATCGGGCAAACTAACATTCCATACAAAGTTTACATGAGATCTAAAAGCTAATTTAGCAACCTGATAAGTGCAGTCACGCTTAACCTATAAGAAAGAGATACTAAATTGAGATGTCCACACTTTGATGTTCGCCATAATAGTACACAAGGACCAAGGAGGATCAGCTTTTGCACATGCAAGTGAAACAACCACTTTGGAGTCTGATTCAACCATAGCATTTTGCCAGCCATAAGTGACAGCTAGACGACGAGCACTTCAGATGGCATAAAAGTTCAGCCATGAGAGAAGAAGAGGCAGAAAATATTTCACCTGAACATATAATGATAGATCTTGTAAAGTCCCGAACAATGATACCTGAAGATGCTCATTTTGATTTATAAGTAGCATCAAAATTAAGCTTTACGCGGTTATCGGGGAGAGGGGGATCCACCGAAGTAAACTCTCTTGAGATTCGATTACAACTAAAACATAAGATGTGGGAAATGATGATCGATACAATGAATTAAGATCCCGATCGATACAATTAAACTATGATAAGGTGCGTAATGGACAATGTCTAATTTCATTAAAAATATACTCATTCGAGACTTCCATATCTACCATGCAATATTAGCCAACGAGGTGTGAAAGTTCATGCGCTTTGAGGTAGAAGGTATAATATCTAATAGATCTTAGACACGCGAAATAGTAGGGCCACTCATGTTGTCCAAATGAAGACACAAGGCAGAACCAAACCACACCACCTTTGTCCGATGACATTGAAACAACATATGCTCAACCATTTCGAGAGAAGTTACCACCTCTTCGTGAGAGATTTTATTAGTAGCAAGAGCATTTGAGCAATCTCTTCACCAAAAATATTTAATTTTTGGAAATGTCTTTAAATTCTAAACCTTGCTTCGAGAAACTTTTTTTGGGGTTTGATGATGTAGAAGCCAAATTGTTTAAGGTAATGTTACGTTGAAGAAGTACTTGGTGGTAACCTGATTCAACATTGTAGTTTCCTTTAGGTTCATGATGCCAAATTATCTTATCCACGGATTGAGTACTAGATATAGAAATATGTGAAATTAGCTCACCCTATTCTGGAAGAACAACACGCTAAAGTTTTGGCACGTCCTAAGTACCGTTAATGATACAGTCAGAGACTAGAGCATTTGAATCGAAAGGCCCCCAAGGATGTTGAATGTAGAAGTCATTCGAGTATGGGACCCAATTCTGTGTCCAAAAATGAATATTTGAACCATTGCCGAGTTGCCAACGTAAACCGCGAAGAATAATATGTCTCCCTTGAAGCAAGCTTTGCCAAAGCCATGAAGGGTGTGAACCCTTAGTGGTTGTTAAAAGAATGGAGCGCAGAAAGTAGATTCCTTTTAAAACAAGACCCTAGAAAGAAGATGGGTTTATAGCAAGTCTCCAACCCTATTTAACAAGAAGAGCTAAATTAAAACATGAAAGATATCAGAAACTGATAACATCAAATATTTGATACTTTTTAGTGTCAAATTTCCCCTAAAAATACTTGCAATTGTCTTATAAATACTTGAATTCGATACTTTTACGGTTATTTTGTTGTTTTCAGGTAAAATGCAAGTATGTGACAAGAAACACAGAAAAATGACGTAAAAATGAAGAAAACACGGATTCTTACGAAACTTTATGACGTAACCCCTACGATAGTGTTACGTCGTAACATATTCATGGCAAGACACGTCACCCAGCACGATTACGACGTAATCACACACAAGGTTTACGTCGTAACATTATTATTATGGAAGGCTGAGTCATCCTAGTCAGCATTATGGCGTAACATGGACACTTGATTACGTCGTAACATCCTTTAAGCCTGCAATATGGAAAGTGCAAGTCAGCAGTTTACGATGTAAACCCCTAAAAGGTTATGCCGTAACATATTTGAAATCTATAAATAGAGGCCTCATTCAGCCACTTTAAACATCAACCATTCTACCACAGATCTGAGGGGTGATCAAGGTATCCATAGCTCGAAGAATTCCACCAGAAGGCCAAAGGAGATCATACTTAACTTACTTTTGTATTTAATCATTCATAAACAACTTTTGTAAGAATTATGAGTATTCCATCCATGATTATCTTTATTAATTCTTGCTTCTTTGTTGCTATGAGCAGCTAAGCACTTCAAGTGCTAACCTAGTCATGAATCTACTATCGTTATAATGTTTGTTTTCTGTTAGATTATGATTTCATTGGATATCCTTTGACTATCATGTAACCTTGGGTTTTGGTAGTATTGCGGGTGGTTTAGATCATGTTAATCCTATTATTAGATTACCACTTGAACATGGGATTAGCATGGCACTAGGGAAGGTTGATCATTCCAACCCTAGTGTAAGAACTAACCCTGTTACCGCCTCTATCACTTAATATACTTAAAAGCACAAGAACTTTTTCAGAGAGGGTTAATAATATGTATAGGTTATTAGACTAGTTCTTAGGATAGTTAGGATTAATCACCATGACCTGGTTTCCCTACCTTTGTGACTTTCAGGGGATTCGAGATCGCAAGAATTATAGGGCAGACTAAAGATATCTATTCAGGTCTGTCGACTTTAGAAACCACCAATGAAACCATGATATAACATTGCACAGGAAAACGTAGTTATAATGATAGTAATGAAATGGACAGGCTAGCACGCCTTTCTCCCTAATTACTTTTATCTCTTTTAATTTTCGCATATTTACTTTTTTGTTAATCTCAAAATCAATCTTAAAATCATTTTCAAATGTGACAATTCAAATTAAATCTGATTAACACTTAGCTCTTAGGACCACCTTGGATTTACCATCTCTACACTACCCATGATCGGGTTCTCTGCCCGTTAGTGCGTTTGTCAGGTGAATTGAGTTTTATAAATTTAAAACTTAAATAAAATATATTTTAAAATAAAATACGCATCAGAAACCAAGACCACCATAATATTTAGAACGAGAAATATGATCCCAGTTTAACCAGTGGATATGTCATTCATATGCATCCCCATTCTAGAAAAATCGCTTAATGTGGACTAGGATTTAATTTGAAGAAAGCCCTTAGCAAACATATAACACTGCATAACATATGAAGGGATGGCTTGAATTACACCTTTGATCAAAATCTCGTGCCTAGCTTGTAAAATGAGCTTTTGTTTCCATCCTTGCATTTTTTGTAAGACCTTTTCCAATATAAAAGAGAAAAATTCTCCTTTATTCCAATCATGTATAGATGACAGATCAAGATAACGTGAGTGTCATCCCATTAAATTAACACCAAGGCGATCACAAAATTCTTTTTGCACAACAGGTGGAGTGTTAGGAGAAAACATCACTTCAGACTTCATAAAATTTATACACTTGATAGATGCAAACAATAACGATTAATAAGCTCGAGCAAAAATCGCACTCAATGGTCTTTGCTTTCAAGAAGAATAAGGAGTCATCAGCGAAGAAAATATGAGATATAACTGGACAGAGTCTAGCCATCTTTATACCTGTAAGAAAAGATTGATGCATGGCATTGTTTATCATTTGAAAAAGAACATCTGCAACGATGATAAACAAGTACAATGACATGGGATCTCCTTGACGGATACCTCCAGAGGGCTTGATCGTACCGATAGATTCCCCATTAATCATAAAATCCATTTCATAAGAAGATATACACACTAAAACCCAAGTGCACCATTTATCTCTGAAGCCTAATTTGCGACACGTTGCCATTAGAAATTCCTATTGAACTCTATCAAAAGCATTATTAAGATCAAGCTTTAGAGCCATAACCTTTTGATCCCCTTTCTTCTTATTACGTATGTAATGAAATGCCTCATTAACAACAATCATGTAGTCTTGAATGAGCCTACATAGAATAAACGCAGATTGTTGCGGAGAAATGATACAATGCATAAAAGCTTTCAAACGATTCGCCATTACTCTTGATATAACTCGATAAACAAATTTACAAAGACTAACTGGGCGGAATTGACTAATAGCCTCCGGAGAAGGACCTTTGGGATTAAGACTACTAGCTTTTTATTCAAAGATTGAGGCATGATAACATGATCAAAAAACTGTAACATTCCGTATTTTTAGGTCATTTACGACGTTATCTGTTTTACTAATTTTTTTTTCATACGCGTTTACTTTTAATTCTTATTATATAGTAAAATCGCGTAAACTAAAAATCAACAATTAACGTAAATGGACACCAAACAAATTAAAGTTTTCGTCAAGCAAGAAATATAATATTTTTACGAAAGTAATAATCAACTTTTTAATTTTTATTTTTATTGGTTGCGTAAAATATTTACGTTTCGCAATAAAATACATTTAGGCATACCCGGAAGCACCAAAACTTTTCTACGCTTCAACAAATACCCACATTTATACCCAATACCCAAAATTTACAAAATAACATCACATATGTGGTATATCATATATCATAACACGGGGTCAATTCTTGGATTTGGCTAGTTTCTAGAGAGAGAAACACATGAGAGAGTTTTCTAGAGAGAGAAAATGTGTTTCTATATGAAAAGAAAAGAAATGACTAGCTTACCTCTTCCAAAGTTGGAAGAGGCTTATATAGTACTTACAATATACCGGGTATTCGTACCCGACTTAAAACCGAAAAACGTACTATTAACTATTAAACTACGAGCTATAATAAACAGTAAAATACACGGGGTGACCGAGTCTTTTTCTAATATCTAACAATCTCCCCCTAAAGGAGGTCGCCCTTGAAAATACCAAACTTAATCACTTTAGTCTTTAGCTCGTAGACATTTGATATCTTGTACATTTGGGATAGTGATCTTTTGATTCATCTTAGACTTGTCTTTGACTGTGATCTTGAGCTTTCTTGAGATCATCGCCCAAACATAATCTTACATCATCTTGTAATGGATCGCCATCTTGTGCACTTGTGAAGAAATACATGACATCAGAGTTTGCGGAAGCTTTGACACCTTTATGAGGTCTTTCATCACATCATAACAAGAGTAGGTCGTGTATGAGCATTCGGTTATTTACTTGATATCTCAGGTGCCGGGAATTTCCATCTCCATCTCCATCTTTAAGATATCCTGTAATGAAATAGTTAGCAATAAAGAGAAAATTGATTTGAAAAGTCAGTCTAAGTGTTTCTTATGAAAATATTTTGTAACACTTCGAAAGATTTGATTGTTTATCAAATGATCAATAACCGTCAATTCTTATACTGGAACAAGTTTGATTCACACAGAATCGCACCATCGTTTCTTTCCAGTTGACACAAGTTTGATTCTTGTAGAATCGCACAAGTCACCTACCTAGAGCTTGTTTGATGTTGGCTCTAGCAGGATTTCCATCTTCATTGTGAAAAACCATCGTTTCACTCGGATGTTCTGGCAATATCACAAGGATAATGCGTAGGACTCTTAGGATAGACTTGTTTCCACAGTGTGTGAAAGACAAGAGAATTGGATACGTGTCCTAACGAGATTAATTGACGATCTCTTGGCTCTAGACTCAATAGTGCGTTTTGGTTCTAGTAATCGGAGGCTGGAGCTGACTGCCACCTGTTCAATATCAACTAACTCGGAGTGAGAAAGTCAATAGATAACGTGTTTAGTCTCCGTGAGAATTGAAACAGAAATCTTTTGAAAGATTCTGAGTGGCTAGGGAGGGTTGTGCATTGCATCACTGGGTCCATGATGTCGATCTTCAATGTCAGCAATCATCTTAGTGATTCTGGCAGCATATGTATTGACCCGGTTTCTGCCTAAGTGATGACCCTTTCCTGCCTAAGTGTAGGAGGCTTCTTTCTATTACATAACCTTTATCTTTAACAATTCTTTTTAATTCTCAACCCTTTCAGGGCTTAACGAGACTAATCCATGACTAAACCTTGTTGGGTTTTATTCCAGTACTGAGCTCCATCTCAATCGGCACTTTTCCCTTATTCTCCAAGCTTTCCACTCTATTATATGGCATACCTAAGGACTTCTACACTAACTAGTGTAATTGGTCCCCCGGGTAGAGGTCCCTCCTTTATGGCTGATCATTGGGATAGTACCTAACCTACCAACCTTATAACTCCAATTAAAGTAAATGCATGTCGGTTCTTTTTGGAACAGTTCTCCTATTCCATAAAACCAATTGAAAATTCAATTAAGGTACTTATGATATAAATATCAAAGCGTTTAGTACCTTGATCGTTTTTGATTTATTCAGAAATGCTCCCCCTCAAAATGTGCTTTGGTATTCGAAATTGTTTAGCACGTTTAGGGCTGAGTATAATGAGTCCTAATAAACAAGGTTATTATATATACATATTTTTTTTTAATCACATTTTCTCCCCTTATCAAAAATTTTAAACCCTTTGACATTTTGGATATCAATTGATTTAAATATGTTATAAAATTTGGGAGAAAAGTGTGTCCTTAATTCGCAAGTCTTGTATGAAACATATAACTGCTCCCCCTCAATCGTTGAGGGATATAAATTACTCCTACACTTAGTCATCAAAAGATTAACTACTTACTAATGTACAAGATATATTTTTCACAATAAGAAACAAAATTGACCTTTTTATTGTAACGACGATGTCGTTCACGTAGTTTCTGTTTATCATCTGTAGTCAATATCTCTTATTCTTCCTCCAACAAAGCTTTCTAGACTTCGAAAGATCCTCCTGATCTGTAGTCTTTTCTCGATCGCAGTGATGAAGTCTTTGCTTCTTCTCTTGTCATCCTCTGACCACTTCCTAGTCTCCATGCCCTTATTGTACTCGTACAGATGAAAGTCTTTAACCATGTGGTCCAGCTTTTCCATGACTCTTGTCAACGTCCCATCACTAAACTTGTGTAGCTCATTCAGCCTCATCAGCTTTCTTTGATCATTTATGTCTCTGTAGACAATGGCTCTTGGCTTAGGGACCATCATATAATCTTCTTTGAAGTAATAGTCGGTTGCATCCCAATTTAGACATTCAAGGTTGAGATTTGTTTGATAACTTTCAATCCCGAGCTGCAAGTCTCCCACACGATTCCTGATCACCAGGTTTCTTATCCACATGTTGACTGCCGTGTGAAGACTAGTCTTGTCTGTCTTGGGGAGATGGTTGAGCTTTTCTTGAATATTGAGTAGGAACAGATCTTCAAAATCATTTGGATGAAGATTTTTGAAATCCTTTTCCGAGATCTTGTATTCTTGGTAATCAGCTCGGCGAAGAATTATCTCTCTTAGGTAGTTGTATCCGTATTTTTCAAACACCTTGACACTGATCACACTGAGAATTCGCATCTGCGATCTGACTGCTTCACGATCAGAGGGCTCACTGTGTTTGTTGATATAGAATTCCTTTCTCCTAAACCACCAGTGAGTGATGCCATAGACCGCACTGATGTCATATTCGCGTTCACTCTCAACCCACAACGATGGAACTAATTCTTCAAGGCCAAAGTCTAGGTAATGAGTGGCTTTAAGCTTGGATATGGATAAGGTAATTTTTCGCTCTTTGTCACCTGTTAGAAGATAATCCAGATCCTAATTGAAGAAGAATTGTGGTTGAATAGTTACCTAACCTGGTGGTCCTCCTAAGGGCAGTGGTTCATATACATTTCACAGAATTTGATGACCCTCAGGATTATCCAAATCAACCTTATTCGTCAGCAGCTTATGGCATTCATCCATCTGATATTGAAGAAAGACGTTGTTCTTATGAAAGGCTTTAACAAGGTTGAAAGCTGGACCTTCTAAATCAGCTTTGCAGAGCTTCTTCTTTCCTGTTCTTCTGCAGAACCATTTGATGAATGACCCAATATCATATGTCTTCCTTTGAAGCTTGTTCTCCGCAGGAACTTGATACGTTGTGGCGTATGTATTTGCCCAGTTATTCTCTGGTTCTGGGAAATCATTCGGGGGAATGGTCCATTCTGGTTCAGGTGTAGCAGGTCTCTCGCCTTCTGGAATCGGCTTAAACCACGTAGTGGTTGACACCTTGGGAATGTGAGCGTTATCGGTGTCCTCCAGATCTGAGACATGTCCTTCATCCTGCATTGGAATGTCATCTGTGGATTGTTCAGAATGTTCTGATTCGGTATCAGATCTGGGCATCGAAGAGTTAACAACATCATCTCTTGTGTCAGTGATCTGCCATCCAGTTGAGGTAAGAGCTGGATGTTGTTTGGAAGCAGATGCATCAGACTCCCGTGGTTTCTTTGAACTTTGGTCATCATCTTTCGGAGGAGGTTGAGCTGACCCAGAAGCGGCAGATTCGGGTCTTCTTCTCTTTGCTGACCTACCCTGGTTTGATCCAGCTGAAGGGCCTTCATCATCATCATCGTCTTCATCATCATCACTATCATGCTTTCTCTTGTGGTCTTTAACCTTGACTGCAACTTCCTTATCCATGGCATCTTCATCTGCTATTAAAGCTTCCATAAGAGCATGGTATAGATGGTAGTTGGCAGGATTTCTGTTTGCAGTCTTGTTCTTATTCATGTGTTTGAAGAGAGCACTCTTTAGATTAAATTCTTCAAGAGCCACTTTGTCTGTTGACCTGATGGAGTAAGTTGAATCTTGTTTCTCCTCACCTTGTTCCCTTTTGATTCTGATAATCTCCTTTGGACTCTTTTCAGATTCTTGATTCTTGATGGACTCTGGGCCAGGCAGCACAGAGTATTTCTCGATTAAATCTGCAGTGTGTCGTTCAAGAATCTTAAGGAGAGCATCATCAAGTTTTGTTCCTAGATATTCATCAACAACCGTAGGAACTTGGGATTTAATTAAAGCCAAAACATCAGCAGAGTGATCGGTCTTCTTTACTTAAGACATCTCTTGCTCCAATCTTGCCACTCTTAGCTGAAGGGCGATGAATGGAGTGATTTCAGGGAGAGATGTGGTGATTGTTGTGGCTTCCGTGTTGATTGGTGGAGGAGAGACCAGTGACGACAGCTTAATAGATGAGACATATGTGAAGGGAGCAATTACTGGAGGAGTTAACGTTACTGTCTGATGACTTGGATCAGGTATGGTGGAATCAGACTCCTCTATAACTTTAGATTTCTCCTGATCATCTTCGGTTGGTTTGTTATAAAGAAATTGATCCCCAAAGTTATAAGTGTCATCGAGATTTTTCATGGAAGACATAGAACCAGAATGACTTTCTGGATTTTCTTCGAGGACACGTTCGTCTGTTATGAGCTTCAGGTTTTCATAAACCTTTGGGTAGGCTGTCGCGAGGAATTCATCATCCATGTGCTCAAGGTTTGGTCCAGTAAGAGACACATGTAATTTTCCAGAGTTTGATCTAGTCTGGTCTTCTTGCATAGGCTTAGGGTCAGGTCCAACAAGAGCCTCATGTGCTTTTTCAGGGATTGATACAGGAATGCTTGCTCCTGCTGTTACTGTAGACGAGTCTACTTTACCTTGATCTTTGTCACCTTTAGGAGCAGCGGCTTCTGTTTCACTTTCAGTTCGTTCTGAATCAGATGTTGATGAAGATTCATGGATCACTTTCTCTGATGTGTCATCTTCAGGTTGAGAAGAGGGTCCAGTTGTTGAATCATGAGGAGTTTGATCACGCCTAACAAGGATAAACTGATCCGTAGTTCTTTTCTTCTTTGACAGATCGATCAGGGAATGAGCTACTTGTTCTTCGGTTACAATGGCCTTTCCCTTGCCTACTACTTCAGGCAATTTGGGAGTTGTTTTAGCTACTGGATCCCTGATCGTTACTCCTCCAACAGGTGCTCGACCTTGTGGCAGAAAGGCTGGATCCAAGCTCAGCTTAATAGCTCGTTCCATGTCAGCATCATCACCTTCTCCTTCTCCCTTTTCTTGATGCGCTTCCAAACTCATCTTCTTAGCCAGTTCGAGATCAGGATCATCACCTTCTTCTTGAGGAACAGATTCTTGTTGAGCTTCATCATCTTCATCAACAAGTTGGAAAGTAGGCTTTCCTTTTCTAACTTTCTGTGGAAGCTTATGCTTGGAAGGTTTCTTTGTTGGAGCAGGAGCTGGCTTGGATTGTTTGACTGGAGTAGTGGTTGTGGTCTTTTTGGGTGGAGCATGCTTTGTTGCAGGTTGCACGCTCGCACTTTCTTGAGGGGTTTTCTTTGTATTCTCAGCAACCATTTCCAGATACTTGGGATAATACGAGGATTGTTGAATGGCTTCAGTAATCAGGGGATCGGGAATTGCCATTCCAAACACTTCAACAGACTCACCTTTTGGGACAAACTTGAGATTTCCTAATATAAAATCATCTCTAGTATGATGAACAGCAGAATCAGGATGTCGATGGATGTTGTTGTTGCTTGCCAAGTAGTAGATAATCACCTTGGAAAACCATCCATAAGGAATGAGGAGAGGAGTTACTTTCTTCTTTGGGTCCTTCAGACTGGCTTTGTGACTTACTTTGTGTGAGAAAAATGTCTGGTTCCCTTGAGTAACTCTTCCCATAACAGCTCTACATGATCAACATTAGTTTGAGTGACGATTCCCCACAGCATTTGCAGAACTGGGTGTTGGGTTTGTCACTGCCAAAAGTCTTTCCTGTCAAGCACTGGTTGATTAAGGATAGAATTGCTCTCCATGGTTGATACACATAATTCACCCGTATATTGTAGACAATTTCTACAGGTTCAGGATACCCCAGCTCATTAACAAAATCAATCACAGTGTTACCAAACAAAGGTAACTCAAACGGTTAAGCTGGGATAACAGGAGTAATTGCTAATGCCTTTCTGAGAAGATCAACACTTAGATCGAACCATTGTTCATCAATTTGACATCTATAAACCCCAGACTTCTCGTCATACTTCATTGTATTCCAGAATTGTTGCAGGTAGATAGCAGGAACATTTGCTGAGGCAGTGAATGCTCGGAAGAAGTTGGTATTACTCAAGATGTCCACTGATATCTGAAAGATGGGGTTCTTCTGAATCTTTTGAGCATTGAAAAGAAGGTTGCTTTTCCCGATTATTAACCACTGAGAGCGAGGTACAATCTGCTCATCTGTTCTTGTCGGTGGTTGAGTGGGAACATTTAGTTCTGCCATCGTATTCTGCAAAAGAGTATTAACAAAGAAGACAAACATTGCAGAGAAATGATGTTAGAGAGAACTTTTGCTTTGATGAAAGTCATGTCATTCCAAGATTGATTAAAACAGAGGTAACTGTGGTTTAATGAAAATCTACATTTGAGGACACAAGAGAATTATCCAACAGGATCAATTACTTGTTAACTAAGCCCGGATGGGGTTTAGAAAAGCAACTGGGTCATTAGAAGGGGCCTTGATAGATTATTGGGCCTAATGGGCCAAAATATGAAACTTAGCCCAAACCGCCGCCAGGCAGAATGCCAACTCGCCGTTAGGAGAATTGAGCAAACCGCCGCGAGGAAGGCACTAAACCGCCATGAATTACATTTGAAAAAGGGCGGGTTGAATATTTTAATATATAAAAATATTCGACCAAACCGCCGAGAGACGGCGGTTTACCTGTTGGAATAAAATAATAGAAAATTATGGCAACCCGCTGTTAGTCAACCCGCTATTGGACAACCCGCCATTCGACAACTCGCTGTGAGCCAACCCGCCTTTAGGAAACTCGTTGTGAATCAACCCGCCGTTAGGCAACTCGCTGTGAATCAACCCGCCGTTAGGCAACTCGCTGTGAATCAACCCGCCGTTAGGCAACTCGCTGTGAATCAACCCGCCGTTAGGCAACTCGCTGTGAATCAACCCGCCATATGAACCAGCGGGTTGAGTAAGTTATTAAAAAATAATAAAATAACCAACTCGCCACCTAGAAACATAAGCAACTCGCCATTCGGACAGATCTCTTAAAATTCAAACCACGCACCTCCTTTGTCAAAACTAATCACATCCTAAGGCATTCCTACGCATCAGATATACATTACTACCATTCTTTCCATCAAACACACAGATATCTACTTTCTAAAAGACAACTCGCCATTAAGAATCATAAGCAATCATTCACTATTGTTTGAGACAGAAATCCACACATCAAAACTTAGTAATAAATGCCTTATGAACAAATCCCAGCAACTAAATCACACCTTACGACACTACATTGGCATTTTCATCTAAGACGACCCTAGATCTATTTATTCTACACCTTTTAATGTGTTTTCATTCGATTCCATTGATATACACATAGAATAAATGATATAGATTAAAGTTCGATAAATACCTTTGCAAGAAACACTGGAAATAAGCGATTTGAGGCTTTGTTCTTGGCGGCGAGTTGCGAGAGAGTGTTTGTGTGTGTTTTAGCTTTGACTGGATTTCGATAGGTTTGACCAAACACCAACTCGCCGCCCCTTTTATATCCTAAGTTAGAAAGTTGGCAGAATCAGTCCCTTAGGTTTCCATCTTCTTTTAATTTTTGTTTTTGTTTTTCTAAGGATCTTCTAAGTTTAGGCAATTGTCCAATTTAGTCCCTATTGGTAAATAAGACTAGGAAACAAAAAGCAAA